>MU182690.1:206053-221041 GCA_016904865.1 Pissodes strobi
CATAAAAATAGCAAATATTCTCAAATAAAATTGAAATTTATCAAATTGAAAGATATTTTATGTACATTTTGAGAATCCATACAGGAAGCTTAAATAACAAGGTGTTTCCTCAGAATTTTAATTTTTTGCGCTCTGGTGCATTTTCTAGCATAAAACAAAATCAACATAAAAATAGTAAATATTCTCAAATAAATTTGAAAATTATCAAATTTAATGATATCGTTATGCATATATTTCCCCGGAATTTTTATTTTTACGCTCCGGTGCATTTTCCAGCGATAGAACGAACTCGACATAAAAATAGCAAATATTCTCATATAAATTTGAAATTTAACAAATTTAAAGATATTTTTATGCAGATTTCGAAAATCCATAGGAGAAGCTCAAATAAAACAAATTTAGTGTTAAAACATGCTATTACCTTCGTCAAAATTTCATTATACAATGATGCTTAAAAGCAGTGCCGGATTTACAATAAAAGCGCCCCTAGGCATCTTTTTCCAAGCGCCCCCAACAATTTTCTTATCGATATAAAAATGAAAATAAGGTTAAGGTATTATCGTAAGGCAAAAAAATGCACATAATTTTTATTCAAAACATTGCTTGCCAAGGTAACATAAAAATAGGTGTACTGAGTACTGCATTATAATAATACTCTTAATACAAATAAAAGAACAGACTAAAAATCAGATGGTTAACATTTCATTAAAAAAAAAACATATAAACATAAACTTGAACAAGGAATATTTTATATTCTTTTTTGACTCTTTTTTTTTTGGTAAACTCCCATATTATTCTTTGGAAACCAACTTTATTAGTAATGTCACTGTTAATAGAAAGAACCACCAAGTTGGTTAGAATTTCTTTGCCATCCAAGTTCCGTAAGTACGTTTTTGTTCGATTTAGTGTCGATAAGAATCTTACTCCTGATGTATTTTTAATTGGTAGTGTTAAAAAAATTCTTGACACTATCTCGATTTTTGGACACATAGTTACCAAGTTTGTGTATTTAATAAATTTAAGATAGTGCTTAATTTTGCAAAGTTTTTTGGAACTTCTAACGCCAAGAAACAATATAGAGAGAAATGCACTTAAACGAATTATCATCTAGCTCCGGTCCTGATATGGCAAATCTATTTGCTTCCTATTTTTCGACTGTATTTTCAATCTAATCCTAATTTTGTTGCCAATCAAGATTATTTAAATATTAAAAACCCTAACTACTATCAAATTCCTATATTAGACATATTCAATAAGCTTTCCAGTCTCGACATCAACAAGGGCTCTGGACCTGATGGAGTGCCTCCAAGGCTTCTTAGCTTTTGTTGTTTCATACTCGCAAGATCATTGTATTCTATTTTTAATAAATCGCTTGAAATAGGTGTTTTTCCAAATCATTGGAAGCTGAGTTATGTCATACCAATTTATAAATCTGGGGACAAATCGAATATATAAAAATTATCGGCCTATATCTATACTGTGTAATATTCCAAAGCTTTTCGATTGCCTTATTACACACTACCTAACGTCCGAATTGGTTGGAATAAGTCTAGATGAACAATACGGCTTCCGGGAGAAGATATCTAAGGAGCTTACTAATCTTGTATGTTGATTTTCTTTCGGACGCTTTGGAGGGCGGGTATCGGGTGGATGCGATATACACTGATTTTTCCAAGGCGTTTGACACGGTCAACCGTCAAATCTTCATAGCAAAACTTACATCTGTTGGCTTCAGTGGATGCCTCAATCCTGACCTGGCTTTCATCCTACCTCTGTGATAGATCTCTCTGTGTTCGCGCGGGAAATTTCATTTCCAGGGAGATGACGGTCACTTCTTCTGGGGTGCCGCAAGGGTCTCATTTAGGACCCCTGCTTTTTAACGTTTTCATTAATGATATAACCAAGATTTTCTTATTTTTATTCAGTCTTCTGTTTGCCGACGACCTAAAAATCTTTATGAAGATATATATCATCATTCGTCGAAGCTATGCACCTGCAGCACCAGATTGACCTGCTTGGTCAATGGTGTGCAATCAACTGTAGAAATGTCACGTTATGAGATTTTATCGCTCCAAAAACCCTCTATATTTAATTATAGCATTCTCGGCAAAGAAGTTTCAGTAGTTGATACAGTCCGCGACTTAGGCATCACCCTTGATACCGGTTTGTCATTTATTGCCCACATTAACATAATCTGCAATAGATCACTTCGAATATTGGGTTTTATTAAGCGAACTACCTCCGAATTTGTTCATGTCAATCCCTTAAAGATCTTATTGTTCCTTGGTTAGGCCACACTTGGAATATTGTTCTTCCATCTGGACACCCTACTATGCCAATGCACTCGAAACACCAATACCTGCCTAACCGTACCACAGAACTAATTACGGTACTAATTCGCCCATCACGCGCATTCTACGAAACGCTAATTCGGTTGATCTTGACTTTTTCGGCCTTTCTTACAAGTTTCTTGCTGACTTAAAGATATCTGCATTATGGCTTACACTGTTTCTACATTTCTCTGAATTGTATACTTTCACAATATCGAATTGTATTGATTGTAATTCTTGATCTGCTTATGTTAGTTTTGAATTGTTAGTATTTCCCTATTTCTTTTTCTAATA
Organism: Pissodes strobi; assembly: GCA_016904865.1. Classification (NCBI taxonomy): domain Eukaryota; kingdom Metazoa; phylum Arthropoda; class Insecta; order Coleoptera; family Curculionidae; genus Pissodes; species Pissodes strobi. The sequence goes on from MU182690.1 coordinate 208,678, forward strand.
TTTGTTTTTGTTCTTTCATTTTATTTTGTACTAGTATTAATTTTACTTACTTATTTATTTAATTTTATTATTGTTTTATTTTTATATATTAATTTTACTACCACATTTTGTATCCTAATATTGGGATAGTCCCGTTGATAGATGAATAAATGGATATCGTCAAACTCTTTAATAAAATATTTAAATTGAAGGATCTCCTCAATGAATGATCTATCTAAATCATGGGAATATAAATTTTGCAATAATTTTTAATTAGCACAGATCTCCGCATCATCCGTAGTATTTATATTACTTTAAAACCCTATTTTTTTTTGTTCCATTATATACTTAGACTCGACGCTTAAGTTATTGATTCAAGGAGTTCAGAGTATTATTATAAATGTTAATCCTAATATCACTTTTTACATCAAAACGTGACATCTACGCCACCGCCTTCATCCAATTGTGTTGTTCTTGTTTTATCTTTCTTGGTCTTTTTTGTAATTTTCTTCTTTCCCCGCTCTTCATAAAAATTATGGTTATCTTTGATAGATCGAAAATACCCTATTAATGACTTATAGATTGACAGTTTGAAGTGACTTGCTGGCTTGACGACATTTTTCCAACACGTTGGACCAAAATACAGCTAATGAATTAAGATCCTTACCCAACTAGCAAATATAGTTCCCAGTCCTTTTTAAAATGTCACTGCCCCTAAAGTATAGTTCCTAGACACACCTTGCCACTTAAAATGTTACTCTATAAGGAATAGTCACTCTGAAGCAGCAGAGGGTGACCGGTTAGTGCCTACCTACCATAAATGTGGAAAATAAACACCACGATTGCAAGTGGCAAACATATAATTTAAAGAAGTGGCTGGAACTACTCGAGTCTTCGAATATGACACCAGAAAAGACCAAAAGCTTTATAGTAACGCGTAGCGGTCACTAACAAGTGCTACCATAATGCCTCCATTACGTTTTTGTTACTTTATTGTAACAATTTACGTTACGGAGTAGTGGCGGCCACGACACCTTGTTATTACTAATTTATACTAGCATTGAAAGTAGCAAAATGGTTACTGCTACCTTCCTAGGTCACTATAAAGTTATTGTTTCTATAAAGTCGCCTCTGGGTAGTTACAATTATCACTTTATCAATCCGAAGATTTTAAAGTTCCAAATGGGTAGGGTTCGCCAAATATATTATTGTTCCCGGTACTTTGTGGAAGCATATGGAACTATAAAGTATTTTTCGGATTAAACGGCCATATTTTGGACGAACAGCCAAATGGCTCAAACATTTTGCGTTTTCAAGCTAAATATATTTAGACTAAAGCTTTTTTCCTTAGCTCTTTTTGACGGTGGATTAATATTGTTACGTTTTTCCCGTGGGTTCTTAACAGAATTACAACTTTGCTATTTTCAACTAATACTCTCTTTATTCACTACCACTGTATAGAATTTAACACTCTAAACTACTCTTATAACTTTACAACTAATATCTATTCAACACTCAATGATTAACTGAACTAACTCCCTAACATTCGCCTTAGGTCTGCTTATATATAATCTCAAATCTATCACGAATATTCGGGAAGTATTCCGAGGCCACTCTATATGATCTCGACGAGGCCATCGAGATATATTAATTCCAGCGATCCTGAATCTTCGCGACCGGCCGGGCGATGACTCATACAGACAGAGAAGCGAGCGGCACGCGGCGGCTAGTTCTATAGGGTAGCACAAAAACGTTCGGATGGTTGTTAGGCTAGCCGTAACAATATTTTCAATTTCCACGCCAGTTTCAAGCAAATTACTTTTTTTAAATACGACATGAGTTTCTTTTGCAAATAATATAATAATTTGAAGTGTTTTGAGAGGCGCTCGAAAATTTTGTCATATAAACCCACTATTTTATTCAGTAAAGTCGATTGCGTTTTGGAATTTACCTACAAAAGGCAATAAAATCGCATGGTAAATAACAAAAAAATCATAATGGCTTCCATAATTATTTTCCATCATGACACTTATTTTTATGAAGTGTGAAATTGCATGAAGAGGTCGCTGCGAATAAAGTTTAACAGCTTAACGAAAGCTCGACATGTCGTCGGTGGAAAACACTTGGCTGCCACGAACCCGCGACTAGGCAGCCTCGTAACAGATAGGTCGCATTCACCAGTAGGCTACTTTGTAGTAACACATCAGAGTAACTCTTTTAGTGGCAAAAACTACCCAAGACACTACCCGGCTAGTGCTACTGAAATTTTTTCTCCATTTTGGTTGCAGTTACTTAGCAGCTACGAATATACGACGTAGCTGCCAATGGTCACCGCCCACTTTGTAGTGGCTTTGATAGTAGCAGTTACGTATCTGCCACCATAAATGCTAGTTGCGTAAGTAGTCTCGTGGCCTCAGCTTTTGTTACCGGTTTTTCAGAGCTATTTATGGATATGGTTGATATCGCTTCACAAGATCTATTAAAAAATAAGGATTGCTATATAAAAGTGGCTTCCCACGGCCTGTCTTAGAACAGGCCAGACCCGCGCGGCGGACGAGCACAGGTAAGCACGGATCGGGCTTGGCCGCGCGTGGGGTCTTCCCATGGCCTGTATGAGTCTGTTCTTCAAGAGTTTGAAGATAGGGTTCCGTTTAAAAATGTTGCGTGAAACTCGGCATTTTACTTTTCGATAGGTTGACTGGTTGACAGTAGGTTTAAAATAACCAAATATAGAATAGAATATACCTAGTATGTACTTATAGATACCTACATAATATGTCACATGAAAACATAACAATCATAACATTAAGAAACAACTAAAAGGCGGCTTCTTAGTACTCCTAATTCTACATAACATATTACAAGAGCAATCTACAGCTCACTACAAAACAAGATCACGAGTCGGCCCGAACGAGTTTCGTTACTTTTTACCCTTGTCTATACGGTCTAGCGGAAAGGCTCTAAGCGGTTTCGTGGTCTAGTGGTACGGTTCTGGGTTTCCGATTATGGCGTCCTGCGTTCGATTCCCGTCGGTCGTTTTTTAAAAAAATATATTAAGGTTATATTTCTTTTTTTTTCTAAATTTGGGTTAGTTTTGGTTCATTGAGCCCTGGAGAGAGCGAAGCGAGCAGAGGGCCATACGTATATATATTAAGATTGACTTCGAAACTCGTTCGGGCCGATTCGTGACCTTGTTTTGTAGTGAGCTGTAGATGCTAGTACATGTTACAAAGGAAATTTATTCCGATGTAATGTAAAAAATAACATTTTGTTGTGTTGGAACTAAAAAATATAATCCATTGCTTTTTTTTAAATAGTATTTTTTGGCTTTTTGCCGAAGTTAGCATGGTAAGCGCGTGCTTGTAAAATTCTCTACAGGTCTGGGTAAAATTAACTTTTATTTGTGACTTTTAATATGCCCAACTGTAAGCCTGTTTCTAGAGTCTGTCCATGCATTTTCGCAAAGCGAAAAAATGCGTTCAGTGGCTGCGGAATGGATATTGGACGCGATAAATGGAAATATCATTAGAATATTGTTTAAATTTGTGCTGGAACTAAAAATTAAATTTAATTTTTCGATGGGCGGTTTGTTTTGCGGCAAATTTGATTCTTGATTGAAAATCGGGACATTTGGCATCCAGCTATAGGTCTTGGCAGAACGTATTAAAATGGAAAATGGCCCCAAAAATTAACCCTAATCACAGATGACAACAGACACCGACAGGTCGCGACAGATCAGGTCAGGCCGCGCCTTTGAAGTTACCGACTTGCGGCGGATCGGACGCGCAATCACGGATCTTTCCGGGCGACCTCGGACGGCACCCTTCCCACGGCGTGTTGGCCCGAGCTGGCGCGGTCCGGCCTGTGATACCACGGGCCGTGGGAAGCCACCATTAGGCTGAGGCGTTAATCTTTTGTTACCGGTTTTTCAGAGCTATTTTTTGATATGGTTGGTATCGCTTCACAAGATCTATTAAAAAATAAGGATTGCGATATTAGCCGTTAGGCAAATCTGTACGCGAACGCGAATATGTGAACATTTTATGCGCTATTTTGACGTCTTGAGTTTGATGTGTTATCTTTGTTTTTAGCAAATAATTGCAATCAGATTTTACTTTATACAAATAAAATAAGAAATAATTATTTAATTATTATTGAAAAAAAAAACAATTTAAATTAAATTCAGGTGAAGTTATCTTTTTTTTGTTTTCCAGTTTTCCCAGAACAATTAATTATAAAGCCAAAACGCTGGCTAACGCCGGCGCCCCTTTGGGGTTTGGCGCCCCTAGGCAATTGCCTAGTGTGCCTAGTGGTAAATCCGGCTCTGCTTAAAAGTTTGAAACCGAAATGTAAATTTCTAACGTACTCCTTTGGGGCCCCATATTTCCGTTAGCATGGACGTTATGGAACTAAATTATATATACAAATAGTGATATTTTGATTTATCCTGTATGCTCTCGAGAGATTGGTACGTGCTTACAGGACACTCTGTCTAATAAAAAAAAATAAATTCAAATATTTTCGAAATGTCTCTAAATTTTTGGACAGAAATCCCCAACAAAACGTATGAGTATCGAGTATTCTTAAGGCAAACGAAACTTTAGTTTCTTAAATGGAACACCTCATATTTATCTTAACTTTTAAATAGTGGTACTATTTTAATATCTCCTAAGACGGTATCATGCGATAGTTTTTCAAAAGTCAAGGCGGAAAAGGCAAATTGCCTTTTAAAGTTCGATTTCTTTTTGTTGACGTAGAATCCAAACATGTAAAAATATACGGTATATTCCATAATATAAAAAAATTGAGTTGCATGTTACGTAAGGTATATCCGATGCTAATATGTTTTCTTCAAAAATGCAGAGATCCCTAAAATATATTTATTTTTTTTTCAATACGGGGAGAAATAAAAAAGATATATAAAAGATTTTGTACTTTACGAAAACAGGATTATACGAGGGACGTTAATTTCCTATCTTTGATTTAATTTTAGCTTAATTATAGTTTCTATTTTTCTATTATTAATTGAATTCAGCGAGAGAAACTACGAGGTATGCAATAATTATCGTATGGAAATAAATTTGTTATCTCGAGGACGATATCATTTCAATAGCAATTTAAATAAACAATTAAAAATACTTGAGTGTCCGTCCTATACACTGATCTATAGATCAGTGGTCCTATATCATTATTCAGTATTATTAGATGTTGGAACGGTGCAAAGTAAATATGTCTATGTTGTAGAAGCAGATTTACATGCAATTTTGTAAGTATTAATTTATCTTATTTTTTTTAATTATGTTATATATACGCGCACTTAACATTATATGCGACCAGCAACAGGCAAACCTAAATTTTTGAAAAACCTAAGAAAATCATTTAAATTATATACGGCATATTTGCATTGAAAGCACCAATTCGTAGTTTAAACTTTAATTTCAATAATTTTGACATTTAAGGGCAAATATGGCGAAAGTTGGATTTCTATTGCTGGCAAGCCTGGGCATATTAGTAAATGCAGGCGAATACGGTGAACGATTTCTGGTGCAATACAATAAAATTATAGATCCGGCTAATCAGTATTTTTCGAAGGAAGGAGTGCCCTATCACTCGTCGGAAACATTGGTGGTTGAGTCCACGGACTACGGACACGAAACAGACTCTGAAGCGTTCAGGTATTAATGTTTTCTCCTAAATCGTAAAGCGATACTGGTCAACACTAAAAAGCGTATAATAGAGAGCGAAATCTCCTCCACTATAATACTACAACTCAGTTTTACCATGAAAGTACCAAACTCCAACTTTGTCCACTATAATAGATTATTTATACCCTAAACCAGTTTAGCTGATTAAATACTAAAATCATGCCTCATAACTAACAAAAATTATAAATAAACTGTGTCTATTTTAGTTACAATGTGTACCTCAAGGCAATGTATGGCGGATTAACAGGAGATTTTGACCCTTTCATCAACGCATGGGATATGATCGAACAATATATGATACCAACGTTTCAACCAAACACCGAGAGGTTAGTATATCTACCGCAACAATTTACATGTGATATTTGGAAACAATATTTATATGTGCTTCAAAGCTTAAGATAATGAGAAGGAGGAATATCAAAAATGTAAAGATGTATATTCACGCATGATATAATTTAAAGAATTAATATATAACGTAATTTAAAACACATACACACAAACATACAACTTTGTTTCGACAACAAGGCTTTAAGGTCCGCAACTTATTCATAGAGTTTCTTAAGTCATATCAAGTCTTCTGGGCTTTATTTGCAGCGATGATTTTTGCTACTGGAGACTGTCTTTGACTAAGCCAAAGTGCATATATACAAACGAAACCTGGAGTTGGACAATCTGTAGCGCTATCACCACCATGATCTGCATCACCATATCCCTCAATAATTTACGCCCTATATCTAAGTTTATACGCATGAGTTCCCTACAGATAACAGAAAATACCTTTAACTTCAGCAATATCTGAAAAAAATTTCTTGAAACCACTCCTTCATCATTAAAGATGTCAAGTCATGTGCAACCAGAGTATTTAGAATTTACTTCTATTGATATTTTCCATAGGAAAAGGATATATACATGATCAACCGGAGGATTGAAGAGAGCGAACAAATAGTTGCTTAGAGTCGCTCCAAATGCAATATTTTAAATAAGCATCCGAATACTCTATTACCAATACCAATATATTACGATGATCAATTACAGATTATTCATTACTACATAGACTAGACTTAAATATGACAATGTTCCTACATCTGCTGTTAAGCCGGGCAGTGTTACATCACTGCCAGTGGCCAGCAGCTGGGGTCACCCTTAAGGGGTTGTTCTTAAACTACTTAAAACTAGGTATGCAGTACTATTCGTTGAGTGCTAATCTTTCTTTGGGTAAGCCCCTTCAAAGATACTAACAGGTTTATTGGCATCAAGCCTAATAGATTTGTCGTAAATATTACAGCGTTTGTACATAAAGGCATTATGTAGGGAAAACTACATGAAAAAACCCTACTTTTACTGTTCATTTGAACAGGGAGTCATAAAGTTAAAGTTATTTACATTATATACAACATTAATTAAGACAATACATTTAAAATTATGTACAGAAAGTGTGGGGACTTAACCAAAAATAAGTCTGTTCAAGTGAAAATGATATCAGGACGCGCTAAACGAGTACCGCGGGTCCGGCTGCGGATACAGGGAGGCTTCGGTGACTTGGAATCATATGCATAGTGAAATGGTAGGTTGAGCGTATTTATAGTTCGACCAGCTCCCTTCACAGGCCCCGCCCACTCGTCCGAACGACGTGGATTGGCCTGGCGAGGTAGACCTCGCACGTGTTTTTCAGGAGATGTTGGTTTTCTGTGCTCCTGATATTTGGAGCGGATTATTTATTATGTTTACATATTTACAGGGTAGATTTGGGGTAGTTTAGGGCTGATTTTATAAATAATGCTATTTATTAAATAAGCATCCGAATACTCTATTCATCTTGTTTAAGAGCTTATTTTCTTTATTAGATGTCAATTTATTTTCTTTACAAAATTCAATTTATTTTGAAAACAACCATTTATTATTAACATTATTATCATAATTATTCGGATAATTTTTAAACAACCCTGTTTTAAGAAGTTCACCATGTCTAGATCTGTCAGCAATTCTAAATTTATGACGCACTAACCCAAACTAACCTAGCCCTGGTGGTGTTAAATCTAGTTTAAAATTAGGGTATCAACTGTAAGAAAACTCATTATAATTTTGTTGTCTGCCCTTCCCAGGCTCTGCAGTTCCTTTCAGAATTGAAGCAGACACTAGTCGGTAATCTGTCATTCCATAAAGCTCCAAAAGTAAACTTCTTGACTGACTCGTATGGATCCGTCTGCACAAGATCTAATTTCTAACTAACCTCAAATAGTAATTTGCTAAAACTACGTAGGCTTTCACGGCCGGCATCATTAAAACTAAAGTTTTCCGGGCTGTTAGGCCGTGGTCGATTTTGTTTTACTCCAAAGCTTTCAACTGCAGCTGCGGCAGTCATCTTCAGTGGCGCTGTGGTCGCGGGCGAAGTGTACGATGTGGCGTCCGAGGTGGTACTGGTTCGGGCGACTGGAATTCCGACGTAGTTATGACTGACGGACGGACCGAGGACTGAACGGTGGTATCATCCCGTCGGGCCCATAGTTTTATTATTCGCCTCTACGGGGAGGAGATTCACAGATTAGTACGAGAACTGGAATTTCTACGCAAGAAGAAGGCTAGACTACTGTGCGCCTTAACCTTTCTGCTTCGTTGCCGTGAAACTGGCACCATTCCTGGATTTCTACGTTCCAGGAGACGTTTCAAAACCCAACAAGCACACCGCATTTACGACCGTTCAGAAAAGGCCTTTTTACGTGAACGGATTCACAACACACGCCGCGACCTAGCATGCAACGATCATCGGCTGTTTTCCTTACATCTGAAATTAGGATCCAGCATGGGTGCGACGGATTGGGACAATATCGATAAAATCACATACCAATCAATGGAGACCACCTTCCGAGCAACCAAAAACAAACAAAAGGGCAAATTCGACCGCATCAAACGCACTAGTCCGACCCCACCGACTCTGGATGTGCAACGAACTGTAATAAATAAATCGAATCGTGACTTGGCACCGGCTGATTTTTCTATCCTATCAAGGGGAGGAAACTTCGCAATTTCACCGCGAACTATACCGATTGAGGACATCATCGCAAACGTTGAAGCAGGGATCCAAAAACTACAACCAGGGATCGCTGCAGAAATTAGAGCAGAAACAGCCAGGATCCTAAAATAGAGTATAATAGTTCTGCCGGCAGATAAGGGGAACGCCACTGTAATACTGAACACCGATGACTACAATAATAAAATAAAGAGTCTATTGGATCCTGAGACATACAAGATCCTTCCACGTGACCCGACTCGTAAAATACAGACAGAAACCAACCGACTGATTAAAAGTCCGACGTTAACACCAGAGCTCAAGAAGAAATTGGTTAAATCGGAAGCACTACCACCCAGGCTTTATGGATAACCGAAGATCCACAAACCTGACGTTCCACTGAGGCCAATTGTAAGCGCCATTGGTTCACCGACATACGAACTAGCCCGGTATTTATCGGACATACTTCAGCCGCATATTGGCCAAACGCAGTCGTTCGTTCGGGACTCGACACACTTTGTGGAAAAGCCAAAAGACATCACTCTGAAACCTGAAGATGTCCTAGTCAGTTTCGACGTTGTTTCGCTGTTTACGAACGTTCCTTTAGACCTAACTTTGCATGAAATAAGAAAAAGATTTCCTGAAGACATATCTGCCCTATTCCACCATTGCCTCACAACGACGTATTTCCAATGGAATCAAACTTTCTATGAGCAGAAAGATGGCGTAGCCATGGGAAATCCAATCAGCCCGGTTGTCGCTAATTTTTATATGGAACAATTTGAGGACTTGGCACTAAGAACTGTTAAAAACCGTCCTTCCTGTTGGCTTAGGTATGTGGATGATACGTTCGTGATCTGGAACCATGGAGAAGAAGAGCTGGGTCTGTTTCTACGGCATCTGAATAGCTTCCTCCCTAAAATCCAGTTTACGATCGAAATTGAACGTGAAAAACAACTCCCGTTTCTGGACGTTCTAGTAACAAGGAAAGATGATCTATCCTTGGGGCACACTGTGTACCGCAAAGCCACACCTACAGGTCGTTATCTGCAGAACGAGTCTAATCATCATCCGAAACAGAAACGAACGGTTATTCAAACATTGGTGGAAAGAGCAAAACGGATCTGTGAGCCGCAACATCTTCCGCAGGAACTAGCACATCTGGACAGAGTGCTCCAGGCCAATGGGTATCGTCCCCAGGACATCGAACGGGCAAAAAGAGCGAGGAGACCAAACAATCAGGACACACGGCAAGAGACACCAAACGGGATTGCCATATTGCCCTTTATAACAGGAGTTACCGATCGCATTGGCAGACTATTAGGAAAGCACAACATCAAGCCGGTTTTCAAGCCCACTGCAAAAGTCCAAGAAATTCTCCGCTCGGCCAAAGATCCAAGAGACCCTATTTCTTCCGCCGGAGTATACAGAATTCCTTGCTCGTGTGGAGCTGTATACATCGGAACGACAAAACGAAGCACAAACACGCGTCTAACTGAACACAAAAGGTCATGCCGCCTAGGACAGACAGATAAATCAGCGGTTGCAGAACATGCCCTTCGAGAAGACAATCATCGGATTCTGTTTGAAGAAACTGAGATTTTATCCTCAGCCAGGCATTTCTCGACCAGACTACATAGAGAAGCCATAGAAATCCACAAACACAAGGACAATTTCAATCGAAAAGAAGAAGGGCTACAAACGAACACAATATGGCACAATATATTGGACAAAACAACAACAAAGCCAAGCCTGAACAGAACCGAAGGGGCCCGACGGGATGATACCACCGTTCAGTCCTCGGTCCGTCCGTCAGTCATAACTACGTCGGAATTCCAGTCGCCCGAACCAGTACCACCTCGGACGCCACATCGTACACTTCGCCCGCGACCACAGCGCCACTGAAGATGACTGCCGCAGCTGCAGTTGAAAGCTTTGGAGTAAACCAAAATCGACCACGGCCTAACAGCCCGGAAAACTTTAGTTTTAGTAATCTGCTAATTTCATAGTTATGTTATATTCCCTTCTCAGGTCAGCAATGAACCTGCATGCTGCATAATATGATACCAACAGGATAGTTTTTGTTCCGTCTTTCTTCATGAACAAACATGTATCAGCTTCACTCTTCTAAACAGTTAACGAATTTGGTATTCCAGAAACTTTGGGTCTGATTGAGGCCATAAAGACTTTGAAGACGACAAACACGATTTTTTCCATCTCCATATTTATCTGGTTGCTTCATGAAGAGTTTTTCATCAGTTCCACCATACAGAAATGCTGTGCACACGTCAAATTGAGCTCACTTCATGTTCTTACCCGCAGCCGTAGTTAGTACCAGGTTTTGCAGCTGGACTGAACGTTTGATCATAATCAATGCCCTTCTTCACCCATTTACAAGAAATAGCTCTCTCTTTCAAGTAGATCTTCAAGAGCCGACGTGGTATTTTTGCAAGGGGCATCTAATTTTTTCTTCCTCGCTAATTCTTTTTCTTCATCATTAACAACTTTCTGCCCAAGTAACAATCGTAAGGACTTTTGATTTATTTAGGGTTTTAAAGTGCTTTAATATGTTCAATAAAATTATATTGGTTTTAAAGCCACCTTAAGATAAACTAAAAGTTCTTTAAGACCACTGATTCTTATGCAAAGGATTTAATGCACTCTTTAAATCAAAATAAACAACTATTTGCTCTTAATGCCCTATTGATCTTATACTGGTTTTATAATACTCTTGACACTGACTATTTTAAAACTAATTTGCCTTTTTAAAGAATTAAATAGCAAGTTGGATTTAAAACAATTAATTTTGGAACAAATAGTTTTAATGTAGTTTTATGGAGTGTCCCTGATGTAATCATTAAAAGCAATTAAGAAACCTATTTTATCTTAGGAATATATGCTCAATAAAGTTCCACATTAAATCCAGAAACCGCTGTTAAGGTGTCCCCATTTGTTATAAATGCTATTAATGTAACAAAATATAACAGTAATATGCAAAACTTAATGGTTTTTCAATTAAATTAGGCACACAAAAGATGAAAATGCACTAAATGCAGCAATCACAGACCCGGCACAATTTGTAAGATTAGGAGATCATTCGCGTGCCAGACCACTTTAAATCAATAAGACCACGAGTTTGAACACTTTGAATATATTAAAGCAACTTAGTATTAAAATGAAAAGGAAATAGGCTACTGCTAGAGTAATTGAATTTAAAGTGGTAAATAAAAAGCAGATTTAAATTGTTCTATAAATTTGTAATCAGTTTTAATGTAGATCGCGCCATTTAAAGTTACCTTGAAGAACTCTTTAAGAATATAAAATTAAAACTAAATGGTTTTAATATAGTTTTAAAATTTAGTCTTGAAGATCCTATTAGGATGGTCCCTTTTTGGCTAGAAGCTGCCTCATTGTTGTTCTAAGACAATCCTGAAGACCATTTGGTTTTATTCGAAGTTTTATTGTATAATTTTAAAGCGACCTTGGAGATCATGATAAAAGCATTGGTGTTACTTGGGTGGTTATGTTGTCTGAAGTATTTCTATGTTTTTGTATGAACTTGTATCTCTTCTAGCAAAACCAACTGCATGGGCTTACTGAATGTTTATGCAGTTTTCTCATGGAATACCACGTTACGTGATCATATTAATTGCTTGGTTTCTCTTGACCAAAT
>MU182690.1:221051-231714 GCA_016904865.1 Pissodes strobi
TCATATTAATTGCTTGGTTTCTCTTGACCAAATACGACAACCATCATCGTTGTCATAGCCAACTAAAACGACTTTTATAGCTTTCTTCTCCATTTTTCTTCTACACTGCTTAGAAACTAGGACATACACAAAGTCATATGCTTCAAATTCGGCTCTCTCTTGAATCAAATTTTATATGGAGACTTATTGTTAAGACTCCAAATTCCTAACCTATTCAGAATGTAGGCTGCTATATTTACTATTTCCACCCACAAAGATTGAATTAGGCCATCATCTGAATGCATTAATAATGTAATATTTTTTTCAAATATCAGATTGCTTGGATGCAAACAAATTCACCTCCATTATCAGTCAAGACAACTTTGGCAATGTCCAAGAACTTTCCTCTCAGCCAAAACGATTTTCACCTTTTCAGCTAATTCGTAGTTCTATTTTATGAAATACACATCAGTATCTGCCGAAGTCAGCTTTGAGTTGACTAGAACGGTATTTTGTGGGTAACACAATCTTCACCATCAACTTGAACAGACGACTGTTCTTGCTCCTTGAATATAGAGAAGAGGGAGTATTCATCTGGTAGCGTCCTCAGCATCTAGTATTTCATCGCACCTCTTAAAATTGATAAAGATTCACATTCTGTATAATTAATAAATTAATTTAAACATAAATGGCGAATATTAGCCTAGGACTACATTTTAGTCTTACCCATTAAGTTATAAAAAGATTTAGCACAATTTTTACAACGCTATAGAAAATATATGTGTTCTAGATACGATCCTGCCAGTCCTGGGTCCGTATCTGGAATGGCTGTCGGACAAGACCCAATATTTAATGAACTGAAAGAAGCTTACGACTCAAACAAAATTTACATCATGCATTGGATGTCGGATGTAGACAATATTTATGGATTCGGTAAGGTAATATAAAGAGTGTTTAGAATTTATTTCCTTTACCATTTTTCATAGGAAAAGGATACATACGTTGTTAACCAGGGAATTCAAATTGTTGCTTAAAATACTACAAATATAGTATTTTAAATAAACATCCGAATACTCTAGTCATCTTGTTTGAGAGCTTCTCTTCTGTATTAGATGTTGTAGTTAATATATTTTTATTACGCATGCATCATAATCAACGATTATCGCACGCTGCAGCGTGCTTAAAATGATGTTTATGATGCACCTACTTTTTTAAAGGTTGCTATAGAAACATTTGATCATGTCAAATGTGACAGATGAATATATTCGTCAATATATCCCTTAAGTTTAATATTTAAAACATTTTTGAGATTATGATGCATTCGTAATAAAAAATAGCGTATGATATACGTGTATAAGAGGCCTTTATAGCCCTTGCGACTTACAAAACACTCCGCTGCGCGTCGTGTTTTGAAATATATCGCGCGTGCTTTAAAGGCCCTCTTATACACTTATATCGTAATATACTATTATTTTCCGTACAACTCTATATTCAATTAATTTTTGAACAACTCTGTTTTAAGAAATTCACCGTGTCTAGACCCGTCAGTAATTCTAAATTTATGCCGCATCCAAACATAGCCCTGGTGGTGTTAAATATTAACAAGGATCTAGACATATCTCTTACAAGGCAATTTCATCGAGCTTAAGATTATTTTAGGTAATATTCAAGGGGAATGTGAATTAGGACCTGATGCAGATGGGCCTTCCCTCGTTAACTTAGGACAGGGCTCTCTATGGGAAGGCTTCAATACGCCAACTTGTGATAGTTTTAAGTACGGAGGAGAAAATGGATTTCAGGTATTCAATATCGTCTACATGGTTAAAATTACAATCTCCTTGATATTACTTGGTTGATTTTAGTTTACTAATGGACAAGCGACGAAAACCTACAGTTATGGTGCTGGTCCGGATGCAGACGCTAGAGCTGTACAAGCTGCTTATTGGGCATCGCAGTAGGTAGAATATATATAACGTTATATAATAGCAAGTTTAGCTAAGCCAAGAACTTTAAAGGCAAATATAATTTGATTTTTAGATGGGCTCAAGCAAGAGGAAGTATATCAGATATTACAGATACTTTGTCAAAAGCTGCTAAAATGGGAGATTTTTTGCGCTACACCTTTTTCGATCAACATTTTAAGCAAGTAAGTATCTTTTTGTTAGACTCTTAAAATAATGATTTTCTAAATATCATCCCTGGAGATAAATAGAAGAGTAGCAAATATAATTAAAAAATTAAGGAAATTAAAGGAAAAACCTCCAGAACAAACAACATTAAGAAGAAGAGTTCACTGCGAATTAACCCATATTCAAACCTAAGACCAGACAAGAAGAAATATAAATATAAAATATTAGGGGCTAAAGAACAATTAAAATGCAAACTGAAATGAAATTCTAACAAATTAGAAAACGGCAATGAAGATCAAACATTTTCAAATGCAAGTGAATCATTTAACGAGGATAAAATAAGCAGAAAATTAAAAAATATATTCAATTAAATAAGAAAAAGTCTAGCTAAGCAAAGAAAAGGAAAAACTTCGGGAAGAAATGTGTGACATCAGCTAGTGAAAAAAGGGTGTTAGAACAATGACGCAACAGCGTATGTTGGATCATCGGGAAAGATGAATAGAAATGTTTATATAGAGCATTGAGCGCTCTAGAGGAATTAATAAAATACAGGAGCAAAATAAAATTATTTAGAAAGACCCTCTAAAATAAATTCTAATAAAAACCTAGCTAACAAATAAATAAAGCAACCAGAATAATAGAAAAAATAGTCAAACAAATAATGGAAATTCAAGCTTAGGAATCAAAAAGAAAAACTTACAAAATAAATTTAAAATTAAAAAGAAACTTGGAACAACGTCAAAATATTTTAAATAGTAATTTTCATAGAATATTTTGAATTTAGGACAAATAAAATATAGAGAAAAATTGAAAGAACAAAAATAATAATTCTTCAAACTTTGAAAAAAAGTTGTAACGAGAAATAGAATGAAGCAAACAGCGAAAATAGCGAGTATAGTCAGAAGAATTTGGGAGAGTTTAATTAAGTACGCAAATGGAGAAAATGAAGAATTTTACAGAAGAAAACTAACTTCAGTGGCAGAAAAAAAAAGAACAATGACAAAATAACACACAAACATACAATTATAAATTTTGGTATCGAATATTAGGCGCTCAAGAACAATTAAAATAACAGACATAAAAAAATTGTACCAAATAAAAAAAGTGAAGGCAGAGAACAGATGAAAAAACAATTCTTTAAATGCGCAAAAACGAGGAAAATAATAAAATGAACAGAAAAATAATAGATATAAGCAAAGACTGGAAAACGAGTTAAAATATTGACGATATAACATATGGTAAACATTGAAAAAGTGAAGTATACATCTTCATGCTGAATAGAAAGAGCTTAGAAATAATAATTAAAATATGGAACAGAACGAAATCATATACAAAAATTAAGAAAACCGCACGGCAGAGTAACGAACCTGAACAAAATGAAAAATTACATTTCTTCAAGAGATAACATATTTTATTGCATAAACATTGGTTCAAACCAAAGGTAATGTTAGCAACTATCAGAAACTATAGATTGATGAAATATGACGTGTTCACATGTTTCAAAGGAGGAGCTTTTTAAATAAATATTATTCAAGGATATCTAAAATAAGTTCTAATAGTGTAATCTACTAAAATGCATAAGCTACTAAAGAAATATCACCCTGTCGTAAGTTTGAACTTGAACTTGGAGATTGTTATAGAAACATTAAAAGCAAACTATAAACAACGCGAGCAATAAGCGGGAGCGACTTTCAACCTTAAACACGCCATCATGATCATCACTTTTTAAATATAAATACGCTAACGAACCTTCAGTTCGTCTGACTTTAGTCTCGCCTCCAGCTCCCAAGTTAGTCATTTGACGACTGCCTTCGGATTCTATCCGCTCTTAAAGTTAGCCATACGGCTGCTTTAGGTTCTAGTCCATTCCTTCCAAACCTGGTACCGGTTAGCCACTTGACGACTGCTAGGACCAGGGGTTTCACAACCTTCATAGTGAAGTCAAGACAAGAAGTTTGTCAGAGTTCTGAGAAAGACAAGTGTCTAAATAGTCAGTTAAAAAGTTCAGTGAAATCTTTTAGTGCTCTTAAATAAAACCCAACTTTTAAGAAAAATTATAAGACAGTAAACAAAGACCTATAAACAGTACCTCAAATCGAGAAAACATGCGCACCGTAGTCATCGAGTATAATAGAATCTCATTTTCTGACCAATAATCATTGTTAAAATTTTATCGTTAATACATTGTTATTGTTATAAACTAAACCTGCTTATTTTATCATCTCTCCTTACCCCACGTAACTCGGTCTCGGTCTACCTCAGTTACCCCCCGGCACGCTGAACAAGGCGTGTCCTCACGAATAGAACATACATTGGTAGAGTAAAGGAAGCATTGAGGCCTCGTCATTGTACTAATCGCGACGCGGCTCTTCTCTGAGAAGTTATTCTTTAAAAAAACGCGCTATACTTTAAACTATTCGTGACAATAGATCAGAAGCAGAAGAAAAAACGTAAGGAATATTACAGGAATGTTCAGGAAAAACCAAACTAGGAAAGGAATAAAGCAAACAGAAAATTAGTAATTTTAGTTAAACAAACAATGGCTTACCAACTAAGAGGAAACATGTACAGGAAGCTTTTGGACTGAAAAAATTTGAAATCATAACATGCCGAATAACAAATAAATTGTGTAATGATCTACGTTGTTGAATCCTTCTATGTAGATCTAGATGAGGAATGTACAAATATAGTGTAAAGTATGTGGACATAAGATAAAAACATATCCATTTTGTAGGAATTACTTGAAAAACATGAAAAACAGTAGAACTGAGAAATAAGATTGTTTTTTAATAAATTTATTTTTATTTTTGAGTCGAGTGTACCATTTTCTTTTCGGCGCAATCGAGTGGCGTACTCGATTGCGCGTGAGATAAAATTAATAAAAGAAATATTAAATAATGTTTTTTTTACGTAGTACAAATTTTTGTAGGTTGGAGATTGCATCGGTAAAGAAGAATGCCCTGGAGCTACAGACAAAAATAGCTCCCACTACCTAATTTCTTGGGGCATTTCCTGGGGAGGTTCCATAACTGAAAACGGGTACTCGTGGAGGAGTGGTAACTCGGTGTGCTACTACGGGTACCAAAACCTTGTGACTGCCCATGGACTAATAAATGAACCCACTCTAAGGTATATTAAAATTTAACAACTTTAATATTAAAAAAATAATATGGACACATTCTTAGACCTAAAGCAACTAGTGCCATCGAGGACTGGAAAACGTCTTTGGATAGACAGCTCGAATTATATGAATATTTACAAACAAGCCAGGGAGCCTTTGCGGCCGGCGTAACTAACAGCTGGAACAAAAATTACGAGGATCCACCGCAAGAGTACAAGGTAAGAATGTATTTTTATCATATTTTTGTGCGTTTGTTAATGAAATTAAAAATAATATAATTAAGTAAAAAATCTGTAAAATCTACTCGAGTTTTATGCTGAATTTATTAGAATATAAATATTTATTTATATTTTTAAAATTCCGCGACAAGTGTTCAGTACTTCGTGCAATTATATTTCGTTACTAGTGCAGCAGTATCCATTACTCACGTCCGTCAGTAATACTTCATTATCCACGGGCTATGGTCAATTACAGCAACATTCGGAGCTAAGCAGGGTCCTTAACCTGTCAGAATGTATGTAATTTTTGGAACCAAGCAAAATAGATAATTTTTCCAAAATTTAATCAGAGTCGAGTGTTCGGAAACACTGCAAAAGATCGTTGTTGAAAAAGGATAATATTTTATTAATTTATTAAAATATTGTAAATAATATAAAATTAACTTTCTTATTATTGCCGAATAAACTTTGTACTAAATCGAAATTTGTATGGAAAATTAAAATGGAAATTAGAATGAAAAATGAAAATGAGAAGGAGATCAGAATGGGAAAAATAATGAAAATGGGAATGAGAATGGTACTAAACTTTAAGCGCATTAAGTTGAAATTGAAATGGGAATAAGAATGTGAATTCGAATGAAATTGAGTTTGGTATTGATATTGGTACCCACATGCTACTGCTACTGCTACTGATATATATTATGATACTGATATTGATGATAATATCGGTATGCCTTGACCTTAGCCCTCAATCGCTTGAAGCTCTCGAGAGCTTAAATGTCCTTTGTTATCTTGTAATGACACCAGAATTTTGACTTTTCACGGATTTAACGAATGAGACCGCTACTAAACCAAGGTGGATATGCTGTATTGTTATGCCGGGAATACTTTGGGACACAAACGTCAAATATATCACACAATTTTCCATATAGAAGTGACGACGCGTCTTCAGGATTAGCTCGCTCATCTAGGAAAGACCAATCAATATTAGCTAATAGATTGAAAGTCAGTCCTCCGAAAATTATAGCAATTTATATAAGAAGATCCAAGGTTATTTTTATTAACCGGCTTCTGATTTAGGACTATTGTAACCTCCAAAGAGGGATGATGTTTATCTTCTTCAACCAGAGAGTCCCATGACCTCTCAACAATGCATGACTGATTGGTAAACACCAAGTCAAGAAGCGTATTGTGTTGGTTGAAAATGTAGTTTCTCTGGGCCAAGTCAAAAAAGTCTTTAAAGCTATTTAGAGTGGAAATTCTTGCAGTTTGACTATCACTGGCATATTCCAAAGTATTGAAGTCTCCCAATACAACAATTTTAGAGTCATATAGAAAGTGCAGTGATTCCCAAGCTTCAAAGAAACCACGAAACTCCTCAAAAGGAATATCGGGCGGAATGTAGAGGTTAATTAAATATATTGATGATACATTCAGGACGATTTTGAATACTATAATGTCGATATATTGAAGTTGTGGAAAATTCCTAACGCACAAATCAACTTGAGTTGACTGAAGTTTTTGGTGGACGCCAATCAAAACACTTCCTCCTCTTGTAACATTTCTCATAAGAAAATTCCTATCCGCCCTGTAGACACTAAACGCCGGAATAAACAATTCATAATCCCCTATCGATGAGTTAAGCCAAGTTTCTGTGAGAACAACAATCTCAAAACTACTTTTTGCTATAGAGTTGATAACATTAGCGCTTTTCGGCCTGAGACCACGTGTGTTTTGGTACAAAATCGACAAGGAAAATTACTCTGTAATTGCTATTGTGTCGTTTTAAGCGCACTTAATTTCCTGATGTAAGCAAAACATTTTTCCCTGTCCCGTACTGCATGATCGGTAGGAACTTTTTTATTTAATTTAAGACAATTTGAACATTTTACAGCAGGACAGATGATTTATGCATCTTTGAGAGGAGTGTCCAAATTCGTTGCACTTAAAACAGCGATATACATCAACTGCATCATACACAATACAATTATCATACGACACAAACAAATTACCTGATTTAACTGCCTTAAGATACCGTCTTATGTACCTTTACAATTGCCTGAAATACAGAAGGATTTTTCCTGGTAGGAAACACTTGACTTCGAAGATCTTCAGGGGAAGTATTTTGGGTCATACCGACCACTCGGAGTTTGGGTAGAATTACTCCAACCTCTCTTATTTCGTATGTATCGGACATCTTCTCCTGCACAATAATTGACATCAGTTTATTATTGTCCGCTTTGCTTCTACAGCCAATTAGAATTCCACCATCTTTCACTGTTCTGACCTTTTCTAGCTGAACATTTTAATCAGAGGGATTGACATTCCGCAAAATATCTGCCTTGGTAAGAGTTGCCGGCTTGCTGTTATTTTTAGGATAAATCAGTATGGCAGGTTTAGATTTATCCTTTATGGCTTCTGCGTAGGTCTGATGATTTGCAATAGGTTCAGGTTCCGATAGCTTAGCCAGATTTAATTTAATTGATTTAACTTCATCCTTTAACGAAAATAATGCATCATTCAGTTTAGTTTCGACTAGATCATGGATCCCAGCATGATTAACCATGATGCAGTTCGTGTTGCAATCAGAATACTTCCAGCGCAGCACCGGTATTAATTTCAGCAGGCAGACAATGTCGGTACCTTTTGCCACACAGATAGCATGGAATTATTTTTTACATCCATCGCAACCAATCCCAGGCCTGCTTCTGCTAATGGAATCCAAGCACAACGTGCTGTTTACAATAGTAATGACTTATTTCATACCTGGCCGAGGATGGATGCCAAAAACCAATATTTAAAACCATATTCGTACTACGATAAATGAACAATTTTGCGGAGCGTTATTTTAACGCGGACTGCTCGACGATCGGTCGATTTATTATTCAGTCAGTAACGACATTTAGATTTTAACATGATGTTAACGACTTATTTCAACAAACAACCGCGTTTCAAGATGTGTAGCATATCTAGATCAGCAGGAACTCAATTAAAGCTGACATGGATCTAGACCAAAAGCTGTTGAAATTAACAAGTAGTATTTTAAATAAATATCCGAATACTCTAGTCATCTTATTTGATAGCTTCTTTTCTATAATAGATATTAAAGTTAATAATTTTATTTTCGGTACAAAATTGAAATTATTTTGAAAACATTCATTTATTATTGTTATTAATATCATAATTATTCGAATAATTTTGAAACAACTGTTTTAAGAAGTTCACCATGTCTAGATCCGTCAGCAATTCCAAATTTATGCTGCATCCAAACCTAGCCCTGGTGCTGTTAAATATTGACACGGATCTAGACCAAAATCTGTTGAAATTAACAAGTAATATTTTAAATAAACATACGAATATTCCAGTCATCTTGTTTGATAACTCCTTTCCTGTATTAGATATTAAAGTTAATAAATGTATTTTCAGTACAAAATTAAAAAAAAAATTGAAATTATTATTGTTGTTATTATCATAATTAATCAAATAATTTGAAAACAACTCTGTTTTAAGAAGTTCACCATGTCAGCAATGCCGCATCCAAATCTAGCCCTGGTGTTGTTACATATTGACAAGGATCTAGACTTAATAACTCTTCCGACGCAATTTCATCGAGCTTAAAATTATTTCAGGTAATCAACGGGAATGTGAATTAGAACCCGATGCAGATGGGCCCACCCTCGTTAATTTAGGATAGGGCTTTACGTTACATATATCAATTTGATTCATTGTAAATTTCAGGATCATTCATTTCGTGGCATGTGGTTCAACTATCAACCAGGTTACGCAGACGCGAATCCTTGGTTCGGATTCCAACCTTGGACGGCTGACCGCGTCGCTCAGTATTATTACATAACAGGTAATTTTTTCTATATATGTATAACAGGAAAATAATATTAATTATTATATGGTATCACTGTTATCTTATTCATCGTTCTTTAGAATAAGCTCCAGGATGACCACCATAAGGGTTCATTTATTAGTTTATATTAATATAATTGATAGATTAATCGAATACCTACTTACCTGTATGAAGATTAATCGTAATTTTCCGAGCTTGTCTTCCGATATGATTACATTGTAGTTTCTGAATCACCATACCCATCGATACGTTTTTAAAGCATAAAGTTTTTTATCCTCAACCCGAGCCTGCTATCGCACTTCTATGCTTACCCATTCTGTTTTCCGTATCCATCGAATACGTTGAAAAAACGTGCTGTGTTTGTGAAATAAAATGTAATATTTGCGTACGAATAGCACTCGATCAAAAAATTCGTCTTGCCGTGGGCATAGAAAAAGAATACGTCCAGGCCGAGGGCTTCGCAATACAAAAAATTCTTATTATTATTCTTATTATAAATTATTAATTGGTTAAGCCTATGGTCGAGGACCTAACTATTCGACTTCCCCACAAAGAGTTGGTTAGATTGAGTTAGATAGTGCATAGTAGGGTGGGCCGAAATTTGAAAGTTACGAAATTTGATTTGGAATACCGGGGAAAAGCTGCCTTTTAACAAAACAAAAATTATTCTTATTTATAGTTTTTGGATTGGGTGACATCTTTTGCCCTCTACCGGGGCTAAAAAAAAATAGAAATTTAATTTTTTCCGAAATTTGAAAGTTACGAAATTTGATTTGGAATACCGGGGAAAAGCTGCCTTTTAACAAAACAAAATGTATTCTTATTTACAGTTTTTGGATTGTGTGACATCTTTTGCCCTCTACCGAGGCTAAAAAAAATAAAAATTTCATTTCTTTTTTTATTAATTTTGATTTGGGATACCACTCAAAGGTCGTGATTTGACTCACTAAGGATACATTTTATTTGACATTTTTTTATTGTGATGTAATTTTTAAAATATAATTTTTGAGCAGTTCCTCGCTTGTTTATTGAGAAAACAACCCAGAACTCACCACGGGGAGGTGACTGCTCATCGAGTTCCATCCCACCCACCCTCATATCCTCATTACAAATTATTGATTGAAATCTTTTTTGCTTTCGAATTTAGGCATCGATTTATACGATTCTAATCTAACTTTAATAAATCTATCTCGTTTTTTGTGACCAACAACTGACAAAGAAACTTCGGTTACTAGTTTAACACATCTTTCCACTGCCTGAGTGTGACATGGATAGCTGCAAATTGATTGAAATCCTGCAGGCGTTTCTTAAATGATGTTTGCTATGTCATCCATGGATAGTTTCTGTAGTAGAGGAG
>MU182690.1:241714-286905 GCA_016904865.1 Pissodes strobi
TTTATTTGAGAATATTTGCTATTTTTATGTTGATTTTGTTTAATCGCCAAAAAATGCACCGGAGCATTAAAACGAACATTCCGGGAAAACGTGTTGTTATTAAAGCTTTTCGTATGGATTTTCGAAATCTACATAAAAATATCTTTAAAGTTGATAAATTTCAAATTTATTTGAGAATATTTGATATCTTTATGTCGATTTTATTCTGCACCGGAGCGCAAAAATGAAAATTCTGGGGAAAGAACTTGTTATTTAAGCTTCTCGTATGGATATCTTTAAATTTGATAAATTTCAATTTCATTTGATAATATTGCTATTTTTATGTTGATTTTGTTTTATCACTAGGAAATGCACCGGAGCGTAATATTTTTTGTGTTCTATATGTCAGAAATTCGATATTTAAAGTAAAATTTTACCAAGAAATATGCGATAAAATGGGCTAAAACCGCTGCTTACTGCTTGAAAAATTCTCCGAGCCTTGTTCATTTTTCCATCTTCAAATCGTATTAAAAGAGATTTCAGGCAAATAAATCTACCTACTTAGTTCAAAAAATATACGCATTGATAAAAGGAAAATTTTGCCTCGAATCTGACATGAAACCCACCGAAACTGCTTCTTATCACCATAAATGCTCATGTTTTCTGATCCTAACCAGATTTCCGGGTTCAGACCCTTTTCATTGAGTTTTCAGTCAATTAGGTAAATGTGTAATTGTGTAATTATATTTTAACCTCAATGTCATGTGAAAACATTAAAAAGGCGTTTTCCGTAAAATTTTCCATAATGCATTAAAAGCAAAGCTATCTACTCAAATTCGTAAAATGGCCAAAATCTTGAAATCCTTGGAAATATTTTGCCTTTTTCTGCATGTTTCAATTTAACCTAGATTTTCTCGTGAAATTAATTTCTTGATTACAGCTATGCGTTGGTTGGCATATACGCTTAAAGGATATTTTCAAACTGAAAATCAAGAAAATCGCCAATTCGGCATTTTGAGTCGGATCGGATCGATGTGATTTTTTGGTATGGTCTGCTCATATTCCCACTCTTTAATGTACGAAAATTTGGTTGCTTTAGGTTATTCGTTTCTCCAGTAATAAAATGTTAAGTGGCAACGTGTCGTTGCAAAACTCCAAATGGCTGAAAGTTAAAATTCAATTAGTTCACCCTGTATAAAAGACATAATTTCCAAAGTGTCTTCTAATACAAGTTTTGGCATCAATCACTTCAACTAATCGACTCTTCTAAAAAGAAAAGAAATTGAGTAAAAAAATTAGAACTTTATTTTTTTTTGGCCTGGAAATCGATGTTTTTTACATTTTCGCTGAAAGCTCTATTTTCCCCACATTTTTAAAAACGAAGTATCTAGAGAGGGTTTCTCTGCCGAGTGCCGACACAGTTTTTGAGATCCGATTTAACCTTTTGTTCAAAAATATACACGCTCAGAAATATATATATTCTCACCAATTTCACGAAAGTTTGAAAGACCGTCAGAAGGTACGTGCTTAGAAAATTTGATTTGATTTTCGACAGTTGTCGTGCATGAAAGCGAAGTCTTTAAAAATTTCACATGTAATAACTCGCTAAAAATGATTGTCAAATCCCAAATTTCCAATCGCAGCCGTTTTCGCGCAAAGCAAGACTAAAGCAAAGTATTTATAATAACTGAAGTCGTTCCGCAGACCGAACGTCACATATCCAAGCATGACGACACAGTTTCATTCACTACCCAGGAAAACGTACGTTGAACATGCTTAAAGAAGTTTTCGCGTTAATTTTTTTTTGGAATTGTTGTTACTTTCCTCCATTCTTTAATCAATTTGAAAACATGTTTATCTTATAATATGTTTAATGCACTACTTTGCTTTTATCAAAAACTTACCCGTCAAAAACCCTACAATTTTGGACAGAAATGTCTCCACTTCTCACCAATTTTCATTTCTGTATTAATGTGGGACGGACTAGGAGGACGGAGTCAATGGAATCAAAGAAGAAATCATTTATTATTTATGGTCCGTAAATTAAGCATGCTTATTACGTCGCCTTAGAATAAAAACGTCATCTGAATAATTGTAATATTTTCGTGTACATAACATGTCATTGTTTCCTCACTGTATTTACTTTCTACTGCTAAGGGAGCAACAATTAACTTAATAAAAAATTTCAGTGAATTCAGTCGAAACAAAATACTTGGCGAGCTGGAAGATGAGTACGAAGAAGACGACACCGAAGATGCGGAAGATGTAACGCGGAAAAACAACGTCCCTCAATACGTTAACATTAGGAGACAGAGACCTTCCACTACCGAAGCATCTTCGATTTCTTCTAAATATAATTCCATCAGGAGGTCGACCGTTTCTCCTATTGAACCGGACGCTGAAGACGATCAGGAAGAAAAGAGGTAGATATGCTTTTAAAAGTATTTACATTTATTTTGTTTTTGAGTTCTTAACAGATATTCCAAGATAAATTACTCAAGATTTATTGAAATCTTCACGCAAGAAATTCGTAATTGAATAAAAGTCAGGGAGCAAGACCAAAATACTTGTCAATGACGCAACGCCACTTCAAATTCAGTATTTCGAAATGAGCTTCAATGAATACTTTGGACATTCTAGTAATATTATGGAAAATTTTATCTTATTCCGCTTTATCTTGAAAAACCGTTGTTGTGAAATGATTGTTGAAGATTGTTCGTATATTCTCTGCTCAAAATGAATTTTCTTTTATTCTATAATTAATATAAGTCTCTTCGAAATATATAATCCATATGAAATATTCATCGAACGGTCTAATATGAACGTTGAAGCACCTACAGCATATTGTGTGAATATTCCAAAAACGCTGAGGATATTTGAATAATATTCCCGCACTAGGTGATATTGATCATTCCAAGAATATTTCTTTATTTATTTACCTATAATATGTCCAGAATCTTTAAAATATTCCTGTAATATTATTCTTTAATTATTCTATTCATATATGCTGCAAATACTCCTAGAATATCCCATGAATAATTCGAGCGTCTTAGTAATATTTACGGCAAGACGTTGTCTTATTCTACTTTATACTAATCTTGAAAAAACCAATGTTCTGAAATGATTTTTTTGTGTATTCTATGAATAATACTGTAATATTTAATATAACTATCTTTCCGAATAATGTCCAGAAATATATATTCCATACGGAATATTCATCGAACGGTCGAATATGAACTTTTAAACAACTACAGCTTCTTCTTCTTAAGGTGCCTTATCCACTCAGTGAATGCTGGCGACAATTCTGGAATATTCTTTTCGATCTTGGGCGGCTCTGAAAAGTGAATGGGCGTCAAGGTTTGTCCATTCTCTTATGTTCTTTAGCCACGAAAATCTCCTTCTCCCGATGCCTCTCTTTCCCTCGATCTTTCCTTCCATGATTAGCTTTAGGAATTGGTACTTGCGATTTCTGAATATATGCCCTATGTCTGCAGTTTTCCTTCTTTTCACTATTTGTAGCAATTCTATTTCCATTATATCTATGACTTCATTGTTCGTCCCGCGATCCGTCCATGGAATCTCTAGCATCCTTCTGGCATTGGCCTTTATTGACCATGTCTCCACTCCATACAGTAGCACAGAGTAAATGTAACATTTCACAAAGCGATACCCTGATTTCAAATTAATGCTGCTGTTACTAAGAAGAGTTCTCATGCTCATGAATGCCACTCTGGCTTGCTCGATTCTGCTACGTATCTCCACGTCTGGGTCTAAGTCTTCAGTTATCCAGCATTCTAGATACCTAAATTTCGTGACCTGTTGGATTTTCTTACCATTCACTGTGATGTTCAGGAGCACATTTGGTGTTCTGCTAACCATCATTACCCTCGTTTTGTCCGTGTTAATCTTTAGGCCGAGTCGTTATTCTTCGGAAATATTCTGTCTATAAGACGTTGTAATGCTTCCTGGCCATCTGCTATTATGACTGTGTCGTCAGCGTAACGTAGATTGTTGACCACCTGACCATTGATTTTGATGCCGTCATCTGTATCTTTCAAGGCACTTTCGAAAATTGCTTCAGAGTACAGATTAAAGAGTAGGGGGGACAAGACGCAACCCTGTCTTACTCCCTTTTCTATTGGGAATTTCTGTGTAGTATCACTTCCCACCTTCACCGATGAACTTTGATTTATGTATAGGTTCTTCATAAATCGTATATCCTTCTTATCTATCATCCTATCTTGGAGCATCTTTATTAGGTTAGTATGTTTAATACAATCGAACGCCTTCTGGTAATCTATGAAGCACATGAAAACGTCCTTGCGCTGGTATCTGCATTTCTGGAGTAATACGGTAAGGCTGAATAGTGCTTCACGTGTACCGAAGCCTTGACGGAACCCAAACTGGGTAGGGCCAATGTCTCTTTCGCATCTATTCTAAATTCTCGTGTGAATTATCTTTAGGAACATTTTTAGGACTTGACAAGCTGATCATTCGGAACTTATCACAGTGGTTTGCGTTTCGTGTTTTGGGGATCGGTACAAATATTGACTGGAGCCAGTCCTGTGGTATCTCGCTCGTCTCATATATGCTGTTGAATATTTCTACCAGTGAGTCTATATTCTCATTATTTAGCAGTGTTATTATCTCTACATATACGTCGTCTGGACCTGCTGCTTTTCCTTGCTTGATTTGTTTAATTGCCCTGAGGACTTCTGATGTTAGTATTTTTGGAGAGGGTTCCCCTTCATAATCATCTGTGAAATCTCTTATAGTATTCTCCGCATATATTTGTTGCGTGTAGTTCTTCCAATGATGAAGGAGTTCCTTTGGATCAGAGATGATTCTCTTGTCCTCGACTGTGTTGTTCAGATTGCAAGGCTTTGTTCGACCTGTAACTTATTCCACTAATTTATGTGTGTTAAAATGACCATGTTTCTGTTTCTCTTCCAGTTCTTCCAGCTCTGTGCTCCTTTAATATAACCATTGTTCCTTGCCTTTACGGATCTCTTTCCGAATTTCTTTACTCCAACTCGTCCTTGTTCTTGAAGGATCTACGCTTATCCATGAGTGTCAATATATCCCAATATATCCTCTGTCATCTATTTCTTCTTTTTGTTGCTTGCTGGACCAATTTCGTTGTTTGTGACAGTCACAATGGCGTCCTTAAAGCTGTTCCAGGTTAAATGGACCCTGATTTCGTAAATGGTTCCGGCGATTGCCTTATTCGCCTTTTCTTTGATTCCCATCCCTACTTCAGGTTTCTTTAAGTTGTTGATATCGATTTTCTTACTAGGTCTTCGCTCTATCTTTTTTGGTTTTATTTTAAGTTTATACCCACTACGGGGTTGCGATCTGACCCTATCTCAGTCCCTGGGTAGGTTCTTACTCCGTACAGTCCATTCCTGTATATTTGGCTGATCAATATAAAGTCTATTTGATTTCTTGCGAGGTGCTCTCTCGTGTGTTGTGGGGACTGCCAGGTGTATAGTCTTCTTGGTGGCAGTTTGAACCATGTGTTCGCAATGACTAGTTTTTCTTCCTGACAGAATTGTATTAGCATATCTCCCCTTTAATTGCGATCCCCCAGACCAAATTCACCCACTGTACTCTCGACACGTCCTTATCCAACCTTGACGTTGAAGTCCCCCATGATTATGAGTCATTCGTTTTTCTTAGCTAATCCCATTAGTTATTTTATTTCTTTATACAGTTGCTTTACCTCATTATCGGGTTTGTCCAGGGTCGGTGCGTAGATTTGGATTATGTTAAGATCAACCGGTTCTACTTGAACTTGTAGTAGCGCTGTTCTATCAGAGAGCGCCACAAAGTTCTTTACTGGTTTGGTGATTTATTCTTTAACCAGGAAACCCACTCCATTTTAATAATGTGGGAGGTTATTTCCAGAGTAATACAGTGGCGCCTTTTCTGTAGTACATTTACCATTTCCAGGCCATATGATCTCGCTGAGCCCTATAATGTTTATGTTACATCTTACAATTTCCTTAATCAAGTTGTCCATTCTGCCAGCGGCGTATCGGCGTTTCACATTCCAAGTGCCAATTTTCAGTTTTGAGTTAATTTCCACTTTCGGGTGGGTCCTAGCATTGTTTTTCCTCGCGGGGATTCTTAGCACCCCTTGGCCATTCAAGGCCTGCCGCGGACTAAGGGCCGTTGATTTCATAACCTGTACCATCTTGTCTTTCTTGGGATGTCTATGTGGGACTTTAATATGGTGGAGTCCCGTTGCCTTCTATATTCCTATGCCGTTGACTTGTTCCGTTTATCCGTCTTTTGGGGCGACTTCTCACCCCAACGGCTTCCACCCGCAGCTGTTGGCTAGTAAGAGGGGACTGCTTATACCGGCAGTTACTCAAATATGTTTCTGAATATTCGTGGAATGGTCGAATGTGAATTTTTATAACATGTTCTGTGAATTATATTCGAATAACATTCCAGCATCAGATGGTAATGATAATGAATATATGTTTAAATCACTATGGATATCCTCAAAATCTTTGAAATATTCCTGTAATATTATTTTTTTAATTTTTCTGCCCACATATGTTGTGATTATTTATAGAACATCCCATGAATACTTTCAACCTAGTAATATTTATGTGAATTTTTTTTTTATTTTATTCTATTATGTACTAATCTTGAAAAAATAGATGTTCTGAAATTATTTTTCGTTTATTCTATGCATATTATTTTAATATTTAATAAATTTATCTTTTCGAATAAGCTTCTGAATGTCCAATAATATACATTCCATTCATAAAATGGTATAATGGGAGTTTGTAAAGCAACCACGACATGTTCTGTGAATCACATTCCAGGAATATTTAGGATATTCGAATAATACTCTTGCATCAGATGGTATAGTAAAACAGATTATATTTTCTATTATTTAAGCGCGGTTAGAGGGCCAATTTTTTAATAAAATATCTAAATTTAAATTTATTTTTTAACTCTTGAGTTGTTTGCTACATGTATTCTCAACAGAATTAAAGCAAAAATCAGTCTATTTAAACACTCACTGATCTTCTTTGCGAATTTTAAATAACCATTTTCCATTGAGTAAATGCTCTCAAAACTATTTCGATTCTAAAGAAAATTACCAATGTCGCAAGTCGCAATATGAAATTCTAATCAATATTTTAGAGATAACATGGTCTCAAAATTGCGTTTATAGTATCATTTATTAAGTTGTTTTCTTAAAGAGACAGTTCATTTTGAAATATATTTTTTTAAAACTATATAAGTATAAATATTTGACTCTTGGATTCTTTATATTGTGATTAAGATATGTATATCAATATATTGATATAACTTATTTTCTACTTTGCAGTTATAAAATTATTCGACGTGGATCTACAACTGAACCTAGCTCAACCACCGATGAATTAACTTCTTTGAGGTACGATCATACTCGAAAATAATTTTATATAATATATTATTTTTGACTTTCAATTGATTCCAAAAAATATATAAAAGAGAATTAAAATATATTCTACCAGGATTGAGAACCTGTGATATAGTCACATTTAATTTTTAGTACAATTCAATTGTACTTAATTTTCCAATGTACGCATGTACTAGGATTGAAATATATTAATATTTTTAGGTATCAAACCATACGAAGAGGAACGACAACTACTCCATCATCAGTTACAGAAAACGATGATGATGAAACCATCAGGTAATAATATAGTTTTCTATTTGTGATTTAGAGAAATATTTTGAGAACAACTTTTATCACTGACGTAATCAGTCAACTAGAGCTTTGAGTTAGAATAAAGGAGAGATGACAGTGATGATATTTCACAGTGTCGGACTTGATTTTTGCGCCCAGAGAATGTCCTCCTGTTTTTTTTTAATTTAATATTTTGCTCTTTTCTTCAAAAGAAATCAGCATAGAATGCAAATAAAAAATAAAATTGGCATTCAAATCATTTATTTATTTATTTATTCACGGGCAAGCCCATTTTGACACTAATTAAATAGACTTGCATCTATATTAACAAATATAG
The DNA here is from genome assembly GCA_016904865.1 of Pissodes strobi. Classification (NCBI taxonomy): domain Eukaryota; kingdom Metazoa; phylum Arthropoda; class Insecta; order Coleoptera; family Curculionidae; genus Pissodes; species Pissodes strobi. The sequence continues at coordinate 249,727 of MU182690.1, forward strand.
TATGACAAATTATTATTGACTAAATACTTCCATAAATCAGCTTCACTTAGTGTAAACGCACAGAGATGAGTTGCCTATTGAACTCCAAAAAAATCTACTTGTGGATATGAATTGGCCAGTCGAGCAGCGCTTGATTCAAAATTGTTATAACAAAAGTTAGTTTGATGAAACCCCAGTGCAAAGGTGACCGCCAGTCTAGTGTTCCTTCAAGGAACCTGCAGTCCTACTCGAGATAGCAGATCACCACAGTCAACCATGGAATTCACAATCTTAAAAAGGAGAATTAAATCTCTACGTTGGCACCTCAGAAGCAAGGGTTCTAGGTTAAAAGTAGAGTATAGAGTATTATAATCATATATGTAGTTTACAGGTGAAGGCATGTGAGCCTTATAAGCCAGATACCTGACAAATTTACGTTGTACCTGCTCAATGCTGTGTCTATGCCTAGCATAATGAGGACTCCAAACAGATGATCAATACTCCAGGCACGGTCTAGCCAGTGCGCAGTAAAGGATTCTAATGGATGTTATTAAAATCGTAGATGCATCTCTTGATAAATCCAAACATTTCCAAAGCTTTGGAAACAATATCAGTTATATGAGGCATGAATGAGAATGATTCCCTAGCCTCTGTCACTGTTGACAACTGTGCATCGCTTATAGTTCCACGGAATAGGATTTCGACCCCTTGAGAAACCAACAACCTTACATTTAGGAGCGTTAAGCTCCATTCCATTGGCATTACACCACTCAACTAATCTGCACTAGTCCGCCTGTAGGTCCGAGCAGTCTTCCAAGCTGGAGACCCGCGCAAAGATCATGATCCCATCTGCAAAACACAGGAATTTACTTTTTAGGAAACATGAAGGAATACCGTTAATAAAAATGTCAAACAACAAGGGTCCCAAGGGAGATCCCAGAGGTACCCCAGAACGCACCTCAATTTCCAGTGACTGGAAGTTATTAACTTTAACGATCTGATAACGATGGTCTAAGTAATTGCTGATCCAAGACAGAAGCGCTCCCGTAATTCCAAGCTTTTGTAACTTTGCCAAAAGGACCCTGTGATTCACCCTGTCAAAGGCCTAAGAGAAGTCCGTGTATACAGAGTGAACCACACCGCTCCACTCAAGGGTTCTGGAAAGGAAGTATGTATAAATGAGTAAATTCAACTCAGTGGAACGTTTGGAACGGAAACCAAATTGTGGTTCAATGATACTAGAATTTAATTGTGGAGTCAGTAGCTTAGTTACCAGATTTTCAAAGAGTTTTGGTATGGTACTAAGGTTGCTGTAGTTAGCTCTGTCTTCCTGCTTGTGAATTGGAATTGTATATCCTACCTTCCAGTAATCAGGAAACAATTCAGTTTTAAGTGATCCATTAAAATCTATGAACAATGGACGAGACAATACAAAACTACATGCTCTCAGAAGAGACGGGGGGATACCGTCCGGGCGTCCGGTCCCGTACCCTTTGTAATGATTAATCTGGATAGTTCCTCATATATAGCAGAAATGGTAATGCGACAATCAGGTATAGTTAAGGATGACGCGGAAGAACCAGGACTCACAACAATTTCCCTATCAGAATACACACTTCGAAAGAATTCTGCAAACAATTCCGCCAGATCTTGGCCACCCTGAACAAAAGTATGATTATAATACATCATTGAGGGCAACTCACTCTGTTTACGCTTTCAGTTAACGAAATTCCAAAACGGCTTAATATTATTAAAGTTCACTAAAGATAGTTCAGAGTCTCGCACAAAATCATTCTAACAGGCCCGAGACATAGTCTTGCACTGCGACCTGAGTCTTGAGAACTCACCATAATCCTGAGGCACTCCTGACCGCTTCCACGCCTCGTGCGCTCTCTTCTTCAGAAACACCAATGGCTTCAGCTGGTGAGAGAACCATCTCGGGAACTTTCTGCTACTCAACCTCTTTACAGGAACAAAACAGTGGACAGTGGCATACAAAATGTCATAGAAACTGTTAATCACCTCCTCCACAGGTTTAGACCGAAGAATCATGTCCCAGCCCTGTGCGCCAATATAGTGATTGAGAGATTCATAATCAGCTGACTTAAAGTCATAACAGAAAATGCAGGGCTGAGGGGTAACAAGATTCCGGCGACTTTCCGAGTCATACACCTCAATCAGCAATGGAGGGTGAAAAGCATCACGAAGTTGTAGCGAAATCTACCGAAATATTAATTAATTAATTATGTACTAGTTGTTCATAACCATAAGAAATTTTTTTAGTAAGTGATGTTCGTTTTGAGACTCGTTTTTATTGTTTCAGGGGGTAGGTCGTCTCTTTTATTAGCCGTAATTTTTTGTGGGCGCCAGAGTTCCTAGAGACAATGCGAACTGAATATGAATACTCAAATATAAATAAATATAAAGATAAAAATATCAGAAATTTGCCCTTAGAATTCGCAATGTCTCACAGACCTCTATCCTGCGATAAATTAAAGAAGTAAATTAAAAATAAGTTATATATTAACTATACAATCAAATTACAAATATGATTGATGGAATCATTTGAAATGGAGTTTATCTATATAATTAAGTTACAAAATATAATTGATGAAATTATTTGAAATGAAGTTTATCTGCTGAATAAATTGACTAAAAATTAAAATTCATTTGAAAATTTTAAAAGATTAATTGTGAAAGATTAAAAAATACAATTGGTATTTACAATATGTTTATCTTCAAGAGATACTTAGCTTCGTCCAATTATTCTGTAACCATGCGATCGTATTGGGACCTCCACTGGAACCGTTTCTGCCTGTTCCCAAGTTAGTATCTGTTGGGTTTATCGAGGACTTATTTGGTTCACGAAGTATTATTGGCTCCCTCAGACTGGTTTGGTACAGCGACGTGTTTCCTTTGATTAGTCGTGCAGATTTATAACATGACAGGAGAAATAAACTAGTCTTAGACCAATGTATATTGCTAATTAAATAATATTCCAGGGAAATATCATGTGAACATCAGTGACAATGTTACACATATGATGAAGCAATCCACAAATTGAAAATTCACTGGTAAAAGCAGATATAACCAGAAACTAAAATTACAATGTTAAGTTGAGCAGACAACAAGCAAAAATTATAAATAATTACTGTTACTCAAGATATCCTTTTCTTTACTTTAACATATAAAATTCATAAGAAAATGATGATTGAAGTATAAAATTCAAAAGAAAATAATGGAGTGACGTTCCAATTCAGTGACTCTCGGTAAATTTAAATTAAAGGAAACTTTAAATTTGATAATCAACAAAGAAATAGAGGTACAATCTCTAACAATGAGTCTTATGACTCAAAATAAGTAAGTACTATGACTTTACTATGTTGGGGTTTGGAACCTTTGGCAACATGCACTAAAACAGAGTTTTAGCCACAATACCGGAACAGAATGTTTGCACTCGACGCGCGTTTCGCTAACCATGTTAGCATCATCAAGAGATGATTAAGACCCAGTCTTAATCATGAGTCTTAATCATCTCCTGATGATGCTAACATGGTTAGCGAAACGTGCGTCGAGTGCAAAAATTCTGTTTCGGTATTGTGAATAAAACTCTGTTTTAGTACTATGACTTTACTTAGGCCCTTGGCACATAAACGAAAACTGAGCGCAATTGCGCCTTAATTCAATTAAAGATAAAGATAATATAATCACTATCTCGCATCGAGATAGAAATTAAGATAAAAGATAAAAACCAGATAAATTTACATATGTGAGATTAACCTCTCATAAATGCAAAATAGTGTCGGTACATCAGGATTGAGACTAGACAGGGCAAGTGCTAATAATTATATGCTTGATGTAACAAATAAATTGAAAATTTAATTAAATGAGCCTGAAAAGAAAAATATTAAAACCAGCAATACTATGAGGGAAAATTCGGAGAAATTCTACTGAAAATTCAATTTACTACCTTTGCAGGAATATATAGAATTTACTCTGAGAATTAACCCAAATAATACTGTTCAATTTGAATGAGAATACGAAAAAAAATGTGTATGACCACTGAACGATAAAATAATTACGTTCTCCTTAAATTTGGACTAAGCCTCTTTCAAACTTTATCCCCGTATCCGATCGAATAATAATACTTCAACTCCAAACCAACCACTGCAAAATTAACATCGTTCAAATATATGCCCCGACAGCAGATAAATCAGACGAATTGATAGATGAATTCTATGAAGAGGTTGGCAATATTTTGCAGGCGATGAAACCCAGAGATTGGTGACTTTAATGCCAAAATCGGAAAAGGTAAGGCTGGCAAATATGTTGGAGAATGGGGACTTGGAGTAAGAAATGAGAGGGGAGATAGACTACTTCAATTTAGTCAAGAATATGATCTAATTATAACAAACACTTTCTATAAGCTTCCAAACCGACCACTTTATACATGGAAATCCCCACAAGATAACCCTAATAATCTTGTCAGAAACCAGATAGATTACATCTTGATCAATAATCGATATAAAAACAGCATAAAGACGGTAAAAACCTACCCAGGCGCGGATGCTTCATCCGACCATAATACTGTAGTGGCTAGACTCAACATTAAACTGAAAAAACAAACACCTAAGAAAAGAAGGCCATATTTAGATCTCACCCTCCTCAATAATACTGAAACAAGACAAGAAATTAAGAACAAAATCAATGAAAATCTGAAGAACATCACCGCATCAGAGATAGACACTCCAAATAACAAAAAATGTCACATTAATAACAAATGGGAAGCTTTTAAATCTTCCCTAACCGAACCAAGCGAAACAATTCTGGCAAAGAAAACCCGTTCCCAAAAACAAGAATGGATGACGCCTACGATACTTCAACTGACGGAAAGGCAACGGAGACTCAAGAACGACAAGAAAGCATACAACAATATAAAAAAAACAATTCGCAAACAAATAAAGCAAGCCAAAGAGGAGTGGTACAAAGAGAAATGGGAAGAAATAGAACTGCTACAGGTTAAACACGACGATTTTAATTTGTATAAAATGATTAAAGAAATAACAGGAACATACAAAAAAAAAACAAAAAACTAGCATACAAAAAGATGAGAATGGAAAAATAATCATCGAAATAGAGGAAAAACTAAAGACATTGAAAAGATACATAGAAGACCTCTTTAAGGATAACAGGAAAAACGAATAATGGATCGATGAACAGGAGAAAAGCGGACCCGAGATAACGAAGTCAGAAGTCGTGTACGCTATAAAAACACTAAAATGGGGGAAAGGCTCAGGGCCGGATGAATTACCTGCCGAAATAATCAAACTGATAGAATTGGAACAGATAGCTATTCTGCTGGACTTATTTAACACCATATATAATACAGGAATCATACCAGATGAATGGCTCATATCAACCTTTGTAGTTATCCCCAAAAGTTCCAACGCTAAACAATGTGCAGATTATCGCACAATAAGTCTTATTCTGTTATGTATTATTTTGAGGAATGCTTTCAAGGTATGGCTCCCTTGAAAGCATTCCTGAAAATAATACATAACAGAATGTATAGGAAATTGGAACAAGATAACAGCGAGACGCAGTTTGGTTTTCGAGAAGGTTTTGGCACAAGGGAAGCATTGTACGCTTTAAATGTACTTGCACAACATACATAGGTATATATGCTTCATAGACTACAACAAGGCTTTCGACAGGGTAAAACACGACCACCTCATCACAATTTTAAAATCAAAAAATTTAGACAGAAAAGACATCATAGTTATTGCTAATTTATATTACAATCAAAAAGCAATGTTAAAGGTAGAAGGACATACCACAGAACAAATGAAAATAGAAAAGGGAGTCAGGCAAGGGTGTATTCTGTCACCGGCACTATTCAACCTTTATTCGGACTTCGGAGGAAATCATGAAAACTGCATTAAGCAATGAAATAAGGGGAAAGAACATAAACGGAATACCCATTAATAACTTGAGGTATGCTGATGATACAGTACCAATAGCAAGCACACTCCAAGATTTACAAATACTAGTGAACAAAATAAATGAAGAAAACGAAGAATATGGACTGACAATGAACGTGAAAATAAATAATTCATGTTGATTAGCAAAAAACAAACAATGTCGGACAAATCTACATACACAACCAACCAGAACAACAGGTAGAAAAATACAAATACCTCGGTACCATTATCAACAAAGACAACGGCTGCTCCCAGGAAATAAGAATTATAATAGAAAAGGCAAGATCAGCGTTTATAAAGATGAAAAAAATATTCTGCACAAGAGATATCAATTTGGCCTTGAAAAATCAGAATGCTGTGCTGCATCGGTATTATTACCCAAAAAGGTCACGACAATAATTTAAAAAATATCGAAGATATAAGCTAATTAAAAGTGGAATATAACAATGCTAAATTCTTGCTTTAGTCAAAGACTAAACGAATCATAAACAAATATTAATTATGTATTTAAAAATGAAAGAATTAGTTAAATATATTGCAAGATGAATTAAATATTTCAAGATTAAAAACCAGCACTTACCCGTCAACATCTCAACACAAGATAAAATATCTCGTATTCAAAATTCAAGACGTTGGACAAAATTATGTTTGCCGATGTTTTATTGGCTAATTTATAACATGTGATTAACACTATAAACCACGTAGCGTCAAGTAATAGAAATACCCAATATTAAATATAGTAATCTATAGTAGATTAAATTCATGAATTGTAGGTACAAAATAGCGTACTGCGCTTCTAAAATCGTCATTCGCACGAAATAAACCCATTCGTGAATAGATGTCACTGGCGACTTAAATATTAAATATCGAAAATCATTTGCCATTGAATTGAATTTTTAGTGTAGCGGAATAAGCATATATTCCGTTACAAGGTGTGATGGATTCTGCTGCAATTATCGCAGCAGCAGTAGTCATGACACTTCCCGAGAAGACCAAGTCCAGCATCGAACCATGGGAATTAACAACATTGTTTACTTGAAATATGTTTTGGTATTGACACATGTTGGAAAGAGTCTCAATGGATTCCAATTCCTGAGCCTGAGCCAGAGCCGTAGTTATCAGGAGTTTTCCCATACAGCATTTGGCAGGTTAAAGTCACCTAGGAAAAACAACTCACTGCCTCGATAAGTCTCAGATAATCTGTCTACGTTATCACAGACACTAATATATTTATCACAGTTTGACCTTGGTGGAATATAAACGACTCCAATAAGCAGCCTGTTAGCTCCACTGCCAACGATGAATTACAGATACAGCTGTTAATACTTTTATGCACCGCTATCGGTACACTACCGCCTCGGGAGGCAGTACTATTAAAAGCGGAACGATCACATCGGTAAATATTGTAGTCTTGCAAACCCAGTTCGGCATCATGAATACCTGCACACAAACAAATCTGTACACATAAGGTGACCGATGTCAAGAGGGTGCTCAGCTTAGTACGTAGGCCACAAACATTTTGGTAGTACATAGAATATTTTGGACTGTTCACATGGGCTGGTTGGAGTTTTTTTGCATGATTACAGGAATTCCCCTATCAAATCTCAGGTATAGGTTAGAGTTTCCCTTTGACAATCGATTCTGCAATTCAGCCCGCTCTTCTTTCTCGAGTACCCTCTGTCGCTGCGTTAAGTCTATGCTGACATAAATATTCCCACCCTTGAGTTTGGTACGTTGTCTTACAATGGAGTTTACCTCATTTTGGTTCGATAGAATAAACTTGAGAGTTCTGAATCCATTTTTGTTTTTTCCTACATATGCGGGAGATGAGATAATAGATGGTGGTTGAAGGGGAGCCATAGTATTGAGAAGATCTTTAAGATCCTCGCTATCCCTATCCCTCTCCGGAAGGTTAAAGACCATTAAATTAGAAGATGGCTTCTGCATGTCATATAGTTCAGTCATTATGGATTCATTTGGAGTTGTTGAGGCCGTATTTGAGGTATTTGTTTTCAATGACTGAACTTCCGCCTTGAGATCTTCGATTGCCTTGGTACCGTCAACAGTCTCGAGGAGCAATCCGGACAGAGGAACTTCAGGACTCGTTTGTTCTTAAGTTCCATTACTCTTATCTCGGTAGGAGTCAATCATGAGCATGAAACATTCTTGTGGAGACTTCTGGCACATCATTCTTGTTTCGAAGAATATTTAATTAAATCAACCTTTAAAATATTCCTGTAATATAATTTTTTAATTATTATGTTCCTGTGAATATTTTTAGAATGTCCCATGAATGGAAGTGAATGCCAAGATGGCCGACAATGATAAGTGTTCGAAATGTTTACGTCGGTTTTTGTCAAATTCCAGCTCAATCCAGTGCAGTTTCTGTGAATTATGGTGTCACAGGGGATGTACGGGCCTTACCACTACAAGTTTCAATAAATATGTTGCTTCGGCAGGTAAAAATAATACTCATGATTGGGTTTGTGATAATTGTGAAGCCGTAAAGATGAGATGTCGTGCATCCTTGTCTCCGACACGCACATGCAGCTCGGATGCAGGTGAACAGGCTAAAACGAACAAGCAACAACGTTGCCGGTTCTTCCATCGGCTCGCCACAGGACCGCGGTTGCAATAGATCGCAAGTGTCACAAACTTCTTCTACGCATGACGTCGGAACAGCAGGAACAGCTGATTACTCCAACCTTGGGCAAAAGATCGAGGAAAAACTTGTAAACAAACAAAATATTGAGATGGGTGATGTTGTTTTAATCATTTTGAATATTTTTAATTCTATTAACGACCAAAACACCAAATTAACTTGTCTTTTGGAGGAAATTAAGGAACTGAAATCCAAAAGTATATCTGAGGATGTTATTGTTCTGCAGGATGAAGTTGAGTCTCTCAAAAGGGAAATTCAGAGTTTAAAGTTTAAGAATCAGCATAAACAACACCCTGATGCTCATGTGGGTGAGGTAAGCTCAGCAGGTACTTTAAGCGAAATTCAGGATCGTAATAATCGTTCTAAGGACGTAATTCTATATAACATTCCTGAGTCAACTGCAACTGACTCTCAGTCTCGCGTGGAATATGATAAGGTCCAAGCCTCTGAGGTGCTATCCAAGATTAATGTTAACTGTCAAAACTTCAAGGTGTATCGAATTGGAAAAGTCAATAAAGACAACCCTAGACCTGTAAAACTTGTACTTTTTGAAAACTCAATTGCCTCACTCTGCCTTAAAAATCGTAAATTGCTTACAGATAGTAATATGAAAATAAAGGCTGACTTAACACCTTTACAGCGCACTCAGCTAAAGAAAGCGCACGAGGAACTGACTTCTCGTTCTGTCGCTGAACGTAACCTCTTTATTCAATACGTTAATGGAGTACCAAAAGTTGTTGAGCAAAAACCAAAGAATAAATACAATCCAAAAAACTAATTATTTATTTCCAGAATGCTGGCGGCATAAGAACTAAGCTGGGTGAATTTGCAGGCAATGTGATTGTTTCTAGTTACGATGTTATAATTTTGGTAGAGACTTGGCTGAATTATAGTTTCAATGTATGTGAGTTGGGTTTAAATGACTAGGCAGGATCGAAGTCAAGCTAAAACTGGGAAAAGCAGAGGGGGTGGTACTCTCATTGCTGTACGTCAGAGTATAAACTCTAGCTTGATAGCTAAATATGACTCTGATGTGGAGGGTGTTTTTGTTAAAATATCATGTGGTTTTAAAAAGTATGTCCTTGGAGCAGTTTATATTCCTCCGGCTTCACCCTCTGCAGCATATGAAGAATTTTCATCATTTGCTGCCGACCTGTTTCCTGGTTACCTGGATTGTGAGTTTCTTGTGTGTGGCGACTTCAATTTGCCAGGTGTAGTTTGGGCCAACTCTGATGATGGTCTGATGCTCCAAGGTACAGGTGTGACCGCTTCAGCCAATTTGCTGCGTGCCTGCTGTAATTATTTGTGTTTGAAACAAGTCAATTGTGTGCCCAATAACTATGGTGACTTTCTAGATTTAATTTTTTCTAATTTAGCCCACCTAAAAGTTTTTCAAGCCTCTGAAAAACTATTGGATGTCACAGACCGTCATCTTTCATATGAAATAATTCTTCCTGCCTACAGTGATGTTGGTCTCAAATACGATGTATTTTACTATGGTTATAAAAATTGTGATTTTTACGGTTTAAATAATTTCTTAGCTAGTGTTCCTTGGGAACATGAACTTGTTTGTAATGATGTAAATAAGTGTGTTGAATTTCTTTACAATGTTTTGTACTCAGCCATTGATATTTTTGTACCTGTTAAGCATTATAAGTCATCAAATTTTCCTTATTGGTTCAGTAGAGAACTTCAACATAAAATTATAGACAAAAAAATAGCACACATAGTGCAATATATGATTACAATAGATTTTCTTTTTTGAGGGATAGTTGTAAGGTATTGAGAAGTGAATGTTTTCAATCTTATGTCAATAAAATTAATAATGAAATTGTATCTAATCCGCGCAGTCTATGGAAAAACATTAATAACCTGAAAAGTGTAACTGCTTATCATAACCGTATGTACTTTAATAATGAGGTTGCTAATGGTGGTCAAAGTATTGTGGATTTGTTTGCGAAATTTTTTTCAACCACATATAAAGTTCATGAGGGAGAGGTTCCTGACTACAACTTTGACTGCAACATAGAATTAAACTTGATTGACCTGTCTTTTTCTGCAGTATATGAAGGTATCAGTGACTTGAAAACCAAATACTCTTATGGGCCAGATGGAATACCTTCGATTCTTCTTAAAAACTGTGTTTGCAGTTTGAGTAAGCCACTTTACAAAATATTTAGGCTATCTCTTGCTTCGGGTGTTTTTCCTGAATATTGGAAAGTCAGTTTTCTGACACCCTTACACAAAAGTAGTGAAAGGAATGATATATCGAATTACAGAGGAATTTGTATCCAGTCTGAAATTCCTAAACTGTTAGATAGCTTATTTTGCAAGCATTTTTCTTGGCACTGTAAGAAAATCTTTAAGGATAACCAACATGGATTTACTCACGGGAAGTCGACTATAACAAATCTACTTACCTACCAGTATCATCTGCTGGATGTCTTTGGGAAGTCATGTCAGACTGACAGTATCTACACAGACTTCTCGAAGGCATTTGACAGGGTGAGTCATGCTCATTTGATCAGAAAGTTTGATGCTTTGGGACTGGGTGCGAATCTTTTGAATTGGACCTTAGTTTTTTGTCTGGACGCACACAAATTGTCAGAATTAATAACTATATATCGAATGAAATCCATGTGGTTTCGGGTGCCCCACAGGGTTCGCATTCAGGTTCTGTCTTCTTCTGTGCCTTTGTGAGGGATCTAAGTGACGTTATCTTGAATTCAAGCCATTTATTTTTTGCTGATGACTTGAAAATTTATAAAATGGTTCAGACGGAGACTAATGCTCAGCTTCTGCAGGGGGATTTGAATAGGGTGGCTCAGTGGTGTATCGATAATGGTTTGGAATTGAATGTGAACAAGTGTTTCAGTATTTCTTTTTCACGCTCCCGTAATGTCTTCAATAGTATATATACCTTAAACTACACTAATCTCACATCAGTGTCTAGGGTGAGAGATCTTGGAGTACTGTTTGATAGTAAACTAATATTTGCCCCTCACATCCAGGATACGGTTAAACGGGGTCTTCGGATCTTAGGTTTTATTACCCGCAATAGTGTGAATCTTTCTCCAGCCTGTTTTAAAACTCTCTATTGTTCACTGGTACGTGCTGTCCTTGAATACGCTTCAGTGATTTGGTCGCCATGTAATCTGTGTCACATTGACGATATTGAAAGGGTACAGAACAAGTTTCTGAAATTACTTGCATTTAGAGCAAATCTTGATATTTACAATGGCTTTCACATTAACTATGATCTTGTTAGCCACTCTTTCGGTATTGATTCTTTACAACTGAGAAGAACTCACTGTGACATCCTTACCTTGTACAAGATTGTTAATGGTATACATTCATGCCCAACTATTTTACATGCAATTCAGTTTAATTTAATCCATCGCAGACCTGATTCACCCATGTTCAAGATTCCCTTCCACCATGCCAATTATGGCTTTTATTCTCCTCTAACCCGAATACTGCGAATATATAATGATAGTGGCTTGGATCCATTTATTGGCAACCTCAGTTCTTTTAAATCTTTGATTAGAACAATTATAGACTGATAAATGTTACAAATTTACTTATATGTATTGTGATAAATTCTAATTATAATAATTTGTAGTTATATTTTGATAGATTGAGCTGTGATTGTGTTGGGTTGTTATTGGTTGTTAATGATCTTATCTTTGTTGGTTGTTACATATTCAATGATGTATATTATATTTATATTTATATTTGATGTTATATTGATTTCTTTAGCATATAGCATAGTACTGTAGTTATGGCCATCTTGTTGAGATATTCTTTTATTATTGTAATATTTTTGTAAAATTGGCTCTGCCGTTGATATAAATAAATAAATAAAAAAATAAATAAATAAATATTTTGTATGCTCTAGTGGGAGAAATCTTTATTTTAATATATTATATACAAATCTTGAAAAAAAGATGTTCTGAAATGCTCGTCCGAATATTCTATGTATATTACTCTACTAATTACCCTTTCAAATATACTTCTGAATATCGAGGAATATACATTCTTTACAGAATATTCATGCAACCAGTAAATGTATTTTTTTAAGTAACCATAACAATTTTTTTAAATTATATTCCAGGGACGTTCAGGATATTCGAATAATATTCCTATATCAGATGGTAATAATCATTCCAAGAATATTTGATTTAATCATCCTTAATTAATTTTTGTCAGAATCTTTAGAACATTCCAGTAATATTGAATTTTAATAATTATTCTGCTCATATATACTGCGAATATTACTAGAACATCCCAAGAATACTTTGAATGTTCTAACAACATTTATGGCAAAACTTTATTTTACTCCATTTTATACTAATCTTGAAAAACTGTTGTTCTGAAATGATTATTGCTATTTATTGCTATATTCTATGCAGATTAGTGCAATATTAACGATAATTATCCATTCAAGAATATCCATGGGACGGATGAATGAAAGCAACCAAGGCATGTTCTTTGTATTATATTCCAGTAATGTTTAGAATATTGGAATAATATTTCTGCGTCAGGTGATAATGATCATTCCTTGAGAAAACTAATAAGTATGCATATGGTTCTGAATGTCCGGAAAGAATATTCCACGCGGAATATTCACAGATTCGTCGAATGGGATTTTTAAGGAACCATAGCATGTGCCTTCAATTATATTCCAGGAATGTTTAGAATATGCGAATAATGTTCCTGCATGAGGTGGTTATGAGCATTTTCCAGGAGCGTTTTTCAAACACAAGTTTTTTTAAATTAAAATGCGAAATAATCTGCTATACGTCATGCCGCGTAGTACAGTTACCATTGGTTAATATCTCACAACCAGGGATGTGAACTGGTAAATTACCGATAAATTACCGTGGTAATTTACTGTAATTTACCGTAAATTACCAGAAATTGTTTACCGTAATTTACTGATAATTTACATAGAAAATTACTGGTTCTCGTGCTAAATAATTAACGTTGTTTACCGTAATTTACCGTTATTTACTGTATTTTGTTGTAATGTACAGTGTGATCCCCTATAATGACGCCCCTCTTTAACTTTTTTATTTTAAGTGTCCCGAAAAAATTTAAAGTATAGTTATGTAGGTACTGAAAAATACTTTTTTCTACGAGTGACCGCAAGGAATCTACTTTTCGCACACTTTTGCATATGCAGAGTAGCACTTTCCTGCACACTGTTCGGGAAAAAATTACACTTATAAAATCGCACTTGATAAAAGTTCAGATAACCTTTAAGTGGAGGTAAACTACTTTGCGTACGTGTTAGGAACAATGTTTTTCTGCGAGTGAAATAACTATACATTTTTTTCTTAATTTTTATTGGCATCAAAGACATCAACTTATAACTACCTATTTATTATTATTAACAACATTAATATTAAATGTGCAGTTGGTCGCATTTTTTAAATTTATTGCAGATCATAAAGGTACAAATGTCGTACTAGATGTCATTTCCTGGTTTGTCAGTACTGTCGCGTTGCAAAAGGAAGACATGTTGTTAATAAATAGGTAGTTATAAGTTGTTGTTTTTGATGGTAATAAAAAAAATGTGTCGCTATTTCACTCGTAGAAAAAATTTTGTTCCTAACACGTGCGCAAAGTAGTTTTCCCGCGTTTAAAGCTTCGCTTTCGCGTGCGGGAAAACATAACTTTGCGCACTGATTAGGAAGACTAATATTTTTCTGCGTGTAAAAAATATTGGAAGAATGATCAGTATACAGGGAAAAATAAAAAGTTAAATTGTTGTACCATTGGTACCAAATCTGGTATCTCTGTAGGTACCATCAGATAGCTCTTGGAAAGTTAAGATAGGAATGTGAAATTCATTTTACTCCATTTTTAATGGCCTTCTTGCTACCAAGGTGAAAAGTGTAGCCAAGGTATCGATTTTCAACCGTTTATAGCTGTGAAACTACTGACTCTAGAGGTATAACATCATACATAAATTATGCTTAGAATTTTACGAAGAATCGATAAATAAATTCATATATAGGGTGATCCATTGAAAAAATTAACTTTTTGTTTTTGCCTGTATACTGATCATTTTTCCAATATTTTTTATAAGCAGAAAAAAAGTGTTTTTCAATACCTACATAACCATACTTTTAATTTTTTTGAGACACCAAAAATAAAAAAGTTAAAAGGGGGCGACATTAATAGGGGATCACCCTGTACCATGTTTGTCAGCAATATGAACAATATGCGTTTTTAGCCGAACCGGGGATTTACTGTCGGCTGCCATTCATTGCCATTCATTTTGTTCTGTGCTGCTTTCGTTTTAAAATTAAATAATATTTAAGGAAAAAACAATGTTTTATCCACATACAAATGAAACAACTCTTTATCCTGCACCGATACTTACACACACCACCGTAATTTCATTCCCAAGTGGTAATTACATGATTATGACGAGTTATTTTTTATACATGTACATGCTTCTTTGGAAAAATAGCAATTTTTATTTGTAAACTAGTTGGACGTTTTCAAAAGACAGTAATATACACAATTTATATTAATTTACCAATGGAAATCGCTACTAGTTTACTTGCAGTTTACGGTAATTTATTGTTATTTACCAAAATTATATTACGGTTATTTACCACAGTAATTTACGACACAAATTTATTACCACGGTAATTAATTTTGGTAATTAACACTCGTAAATTACCAGCGTAAATAACCAAAAATATAAATTACGGTAATTTTACATCACTGCTCACAACAGTTCTCGACATATCCTACGTGAATTGTTTCAAAAACTTTTTTTCGATTTGTTATAAAGCCTTTTGCAATTGCATAGTTCCTTATTTTATATTTATTATTTCAGGAAAAGATCAACAACCCTAAGTTCAACATCCGATGATAATACCGAATCGAAATTCTCTTCGATCCGAAGATCAACAACTTATGCTCCAACTGAACAAGAAATTAGTTCTACCGCAAAGTAAGCATTTCAATGTATCCGCTTTCACTCATCGTTGTTCTGAATTTTCCTATTTACCCACAAGTAATGTTATTTTCAGATATCATACGATTCAGCGAGAAACCACCACTCAGTCGGCACTTTCAACATCTGAAGCGTAAGTCTTATCTTCATAAATAAAATATAATAAATATTACTTTCATTCCATTTTCAGAACGCAATCGACCCAAGATTCGGAAAAGACATCGACAGAGAGCACCCTATCCAGCAACACCTTGCCGCAAGAGGCGCTAAATATTAATAATAGTATAACGACAGAAAATCTCTTTACAAGCACATACAAGAGTACGACAGAAAGTAATAGCGATTCGACTAGTACTACCTTAAGTACTATTAGCTCAGGTTCTTCTACGCAAAACGCTGAATCAGAAACGAAAAAGAAACGTCCTGTGCTCTTTCAACCGAGGCCGTTCTCAGTTGGTACGCCATCAACTCCAAAATCTGATCCCACAACAACAACTATAACGTCTAAGGTGAGTCAATCTTCTTTCAAATATCGTGTAAGATCAAACAATTCTTCCAATTCTGCGGCAGAGCCAATCACTACAACCGTTAGACCTAGAACGAGAGGGAGATTTAGTAACGTCATCAGAAACTTGAATGGCGACGCCGAGCAGCAAGAAAAATACGAACGCACTGTAGAAAATAAACCTGTGAGAACTAGAAAAAGACTAGTGGTAACTACCGACGCACCTGTAGATTATAATGAAGAAGCCAACAGAAAGTACCGGCCGGCAGAATTAGCAGATCTATCCTCCCTTACTGCTGCAGATTTGGGGGGCAGAGGGGGAGCATTCGTTTCTAGAAATAGAAGACGAAGACCAACGGTTACGTCAGCAACTGTGACAACTACAGAGAGAGCATCGGACGAATCCGAAAGCACTAGTCCTAGAACATTAGCCTTTGGAAAGAGCAGAAGAGTCACTACAATTAGCGATGATCAGTTGAACGCTAGTTCCGATCAGACATCGACCACGAGGAAGATTGGACGCGGTTTTCGATCTACCACGCCAAAAGCACCTTTAAATGATCCTAGTAGTACCACTGCGATAGCCGAAGATAAAATTAAAGTGACACCACGTACAAGACGAATTATAAGAAAATTCAGGCCAGGTTCTGCAATCGCATCTACTACAGAAGAAGCTTTGGTTACTTCAACAACACAGAGGACTACTGCCACCGAGTTGCTGCGCAAAAGAGTCCCCCTATTTAGAACTAGGCCGAATAAAAATAGCGTCACACCGTCGAGTGTCGTAAACGATACAACCGAATCTGTGGAAACTACGCCACTTTCATCCGATAGTCCTTTGCTGCAGCTTTTCAAAACTAGATCAAGATTTGAAATTCCCAAAAATGATACAACTACTATAATAGAAGATGATGATGATGATGAAGATGAATTGTCCAATGAGCACACTGATGTCTTGAATGCCGAGGAAGGAGAAAACATTAAATTGTCCGAATCCAATATTCGGGAGAGTAGTCATATAAATACCTTTGGTTTCGATGAAAAACCTGGCAAACAGAATTTCGGTAAATTCAAGGAAGCAAAAAAACAGCAGGAAGCAGTATTTACGGATAAACTAGAAACAACCACTAAAATACCCGAAAGTGACGTTGATAAAGATATAGCACGTACTGAACCAACCAGAATATTACGCACAAGGAAAATTATAAGAAAATTCAATACTACTTACAGTACTGAGCCACCTAGTATTATCACAAACTTGGAACTAGCAACCGAAAAGAGTTTCGGCAGGAAACGTAAGATATTGAAACGTCTGCGGCCTACTACTGTCAATGATTTCGAGGCAAAATCTGAAAAGAACGATAGTCGCTTATTTAGAGGTCAAAGTTTCACCGAATCTTCATCCACTTCCTCCACAGAACCTTCTGTTTCTGTCACTCCAGAGGATGCGATTGAAGAAATAAAGACTCGGAAAAGCTTCAAACCAAGCTTTAGTAGAAAAGCTCTCAAAAGCGGGCATGGAGACGAAGAGAAAACTAAATTTAGAGTATTTAGACCGACAACCGAAAATTACTCATCGACTGTCACCCCCCGATTAAGCGCCTATTCCAGACCTGCCTTCTCGTTGGAAAGCGATAGCGTGGATGACAATGAGGATGATGGTGAGGAAACGGAATATCAAGATGATGATAATGAAGATGAAGATGATAACAGAAATTTGTCAGATGATGACGCTCCTGAATATATAATCTATACCACCACCTCAGTGGAAAGGACACATAAATTCGAAAGTAACACTAATTTCAACGATGAAAACGAGGAAGATTTTGACAAAAACATGAAGGCCAACAAGACGGTTAGTTTGCTTACTCTGACGACAGCCTTGAATAGGCGCAAAGAGTCCAAGACTATACTTGACGAGTCAAATGGTAAGGAACTAAAGGAAGAGGAGCCTAGTGAAGAAAAAAGCAATGATACGGAAGTAAAGCATAATTTATTGCACCCTCAAAAAGAACGCCCTTCCTTTATAAGGCAGAGGCTCGCATTAGGTAAGGAGGAAGTAAAAACCCGGTCGCAACAAGATTTGTTGAAAACTCAACCCGGCTATAGATTTAGACCTGCCACATCAACAACAAGTTCTCCTGACAGATCTTCAATTACACAACAAAGTGCACAATTGGACTCTACGAAGTTACCTGATCTGGATGCTACCACTCTCACACCTGACAGTGTGACTGAAGAAGTTGATATAGGTCACGCAAAAGTACATGGAATCTCTGAAACTACAGAAAATATTGATATTACCACTGTGTTGGTAAATGTTCCGACGCCGGAGAATGACAATACGGTAGCTACTAACGATGTTTTACTTACGACGACGGAAGAATTGAAAGAAACCACATTAAGGCATGTTACCGACGAACCTATCGAACTCACTCATCCCAGTGAGATAGATGAAACAACGCAGGCTGAAGATATAACATCTTCTAGCGATGTACCGCCTAATACTAGTTCATATATAACTTCATCTCAAGATTTAGAGCAAACCACTGAGCCAATTCTTAGTAACCTAACGGAAACCACAACGGAATATCGTCGGCGTAGCACTTTACGGTCGATAAAAGAGAGGCCAAGATTTGGACTCGCAAAAAGAACTACTGAGCCGTCAAGTTTCTCCAGTACCACCAAGCCAACTATACAGGGAAGCTCTAGGAAAACGTTTACTAGGACCTTCGGCAAAGATCGTCTTAAAAAGCCTTTCACAACTAAATCTCCTATCAATCATTTTACGTTAGGGGTAAGGCGTTCTACAACCCCACGGCCTCTGAACAAACTGTTGTACAGACATAGCACAACTGAACTAAACAGATATACGCCTGACGAAGAATATGATCAAGTCGATGAGATTGATGATGACGATGTTGATGAATATGATGACGATGATGATAATGACGAGGATGAGGAAGAGGATGAGGATGAAGACAGTGATAATGATAATCAGAAGGACGAGGAAAAAAGTAGCCAAAGTAAAAGACCGGCGTTCTTTGTTTCTTCATCTACAACTCCCAAAGTGATTAATAAACCTGTCGATACTAGGAAGTTTAAGAATAAAAGTCCTAACAAACCGAAATTCATCACAACTTCAAGCTCACCATCATCTTCAACCACTGAATCCTTAGGCATTGATACGCAAGGGGTAAAAAATAGAAATAAGAATCTATTCTCCAAACATAAAATGAATGTTCCGATTTCATTTTCTTCTACCACCACGGTTGCTGCTGATCCTCCAACAACAGATGACTCGGAAATAACTACGACACCAATTAGTAGTGTTCAGCCTGATTCGACGGATCCCAGCCTAACCACTTTGCACCATATTTTCGCGGAAATTAGCGAAGCCGATACTACTACGGAATCGATGGGCTCGTCGCCAGCAACGAGTCCGGCCAAAGTAGAACGTCTAATAGAAGTAAACCGAATCGCCGAATTTAAAACCAAACAAGCAAAAGTCAAAAACCATAAGGGCGCAGTCGAGGTGGACACTACAGTGGAAATGAATCCCACCGTGGACAAAATCGGGGAAATTTCCCGAATTACTTTAATTAAGATCGTAGATGGCAACAACGAAACTATTATCAAAGATCCGGAATCTAACGAGATAGCTAGTACTATAGAAACGACACCTTCACACACAGTATATTACACGGAAAATGGTAAAATACCAATAGAAGTGGCGAAAGTGGAAGAAATCCCTGCATCGAAAGTGATTCAAAACATTAGCCTGAAGGACTTTCAATTCGATATTAACATGGACAGTAGAGGAGCAGGGCAGCGCGATGAGCGCAAATATGAAATTTTTGGTGAAAGTAAAGTTACCAATAGCAAAGAATTAAGCAATCCTGCAGGCAAGCCTGAAATAATCGATGGCATTTCCCACATCAACGTGGTAACCCCACAACCTGCCTTAGAGACTTCCACGATATCTTTACAGGGTCTGTTTCAAACCGAAAAACCTCACCTAAATCCGAGTTTCACGACAAATGACGAAGTCTTGGAAACGGGTCGTTCCGAGTTTGTCGATGTAAGAGTTCTAGACCAAGATACAGGCGTCAGATTAGACAAAGGTATACGGGGATCCACCAATTTTATACCCGTAAGGATTCTACCGCAATACGACGAGGAAAGTACCATAAAAGCTCACGTAATGGAAATAAGTCCTAAACCGGACTCTAGGCAAATTAAAATCGTCCCCATCAGAGTGGAGATGTCCAGGAGTCTTGCCAATGTTAAATTGCCGCCGAAACAAAGCGGGGTCAAAACATGATTAACACAAATCGTAGATTATTAGATTTTTATTTATTAAAATGGACGAACTGTTTTGCAAAAACTACGAGATTTTTTGTCGCGGTATTCGTAACAATATTTATTTTATTACTTATAAATTTGTTTAGAACATCTGTTAAATACCGTAATAGATTTATCGAGTGAACAACAAAAAAAAATAATAACAAATAGTTACCTGTCGCACCTTTCTCCGGAAGTATGTTGCGCCGCTGCCTTTTAACATGTAATGCTAGGAAATAGATAAAACATAATGTTTGTGCATTTTTCTAAATTAGCACTGTTTTAGGGCAAAACGAAAATAGTACCGGGTGTATCGACCATATGACGTAAGTAGTTGGGAGGGCGGGGTACTGGAACACTTAATGCTCTTTGGATGCACAATATTTTCAAATTTGTGAATGGTCCTTTGTAAAAAATGTTGCTCATCCCTGATATATGAAAATATGTTCAGCTCAATACACCCATAACACTTGTTCGTGCCATTATATTATATATATTAAATAGAGCGCAAGGTTCTAAATTGTTTGGGTCCGTTTTTGGAGACACCCATTATTCTTCTTCTTCAGGTACCTATCCGTCTCGGATGTTGGCAATTATAACTTTGTTTGTAACAGCTCGAAACAGTTTTACTGAGCTTTTCCCAAACCAAGTCCGTAGGTTCCGCAACCATGATGTTCTTCTTCTTCCGGGCCCTTTTTTACCCAGTACCTTCCCTTGTATTATGGTTTGCAGTAGGGAGTATCGATCTTTATTTCTTATCACATGCCCCAGATATTCTAGTTTTCTTTTTTTAATGTACATGACTTCTAGATCTTTTTTCATTCTTCCTAGCACTTCTATGTTTGTAATGTGAGCGGTCCATGGTATTCTGAGCATTCTCCTATACAGCCACATCTCAAATGCTTCCAGATTTTTAGTGGTGGCTTCTGTGAGTGTCCAGGATTCTACGCCATACAATAAAACAGAAATGACATAACATCTTAAGTGCCTTACTTTCGTTTCAAAAGATATGTTGTAGGTACCTTTTGAAGATGGCACTCATTTTGTGAAATACCGTCCTTGCTTTTCCTATACGACATTTTATTTCTTGTGCACTGTCCCATTGTTCATTTATGATGGTTTCAAAGTAGCAATATTGTTGAACACGTTCAATTCGAGTTCCGTCGACATATAGGCGATCTCCATTTACATCTCTTTTGCTGATGATCATTTGTTTCGTTTTTTTTTGCCTTGATATTAAGACCATATTGTTGACTGTACTGCGCGATATGGTCCATTAACCTTTGCAGTGCTTCCAAGCTATCTGCTATTACCATGGTATCGCCTGCGTATCGAATATTATTCAGTCTAACTACGTTCAAAAGGATACCTTCTTCTACTCCGTTAAGGGCTTCGTTGAAATTTTTTTCGGAATACAAGTTGAATATCAAAGGCGAGAGGACACATCCCTGTCCGACCCCACGTTGTATTTTCACATGTTCTGTTCGATCTCCATCAAGTCTTAAACATGCTGTCTGATTCCAATAGAGATTTGAAACTAATCTGATATCTTTATCGTTCAATCCGGCCTCTTCCAAGATATTGATCATTTTATGATGTTCAACGCGATCAAATGCTTTTTCATAATCAATTAGACATGCGTATACATCACAGTTGACGTCTCTGCATCTCTGGAATAGGACTTGAACTCCAAAGAGTGCCTCTCTGGTTCCGACTGCATTTATAAAACCAAATTGATTTTCGGATATCTGTTCTTCACATTTGTTGTAAATTCTTCTGTGGATGATTTTGTGAAACAATTTTAGCATATGACTGATGGTCCGATATTCCTCGCACTTCTTTGCTCCAGGTTTTTTGGGCAACGCTATTTGATTGCAGCCATTTTTCGGGGATATTTTCCAGAGTTATAGATTCTGTTGAATATGTGAATAATCCCGGCTATTCCTCCATCATCCGACAGCTTTAGAAATTCAGCCTCTATGTTGTCTGGTTCCACTGCCTTTTTGTTTTTCATTTGTTTTATTGCTATTTCTACTTCGTGGATTAGTATGGGTGGGCCTGTAGCTTCTTCCGACAGTGAGTATGTGACCTCCGGCCTTTGATCCTTAAAAAGCTTTTCTAAGTATGACTTCCACCTGTTTTTAAGATCGTGTTGGTCAATGATAATTTTTCCATTTGTGTCTATGATCTTCATAGCTTGTCGCTTTTTAAAGGTTCCAGTTACCTCTTTATGTTTTTTTGTGTAGGTTAAATCTGTCGTATCTGGCTTGTAGTATTTCTATTTCTGCGCATCTCTCTGCTGCTTCTTTTTCTTTGGCTTCTCTAATCTTTTTTTTAATCTTTGTCTGGATCTTTTTGTACTCTTCTTCACTCCTTTTAAGTGTTCTTCTCTGTTCCATTAGTTTTAAAATTTCACTGGTCATCCAAGATTTCTTTTTGCTTTTCTTTTCTGGTTTTAAAAAATATTGCTTTGTTGAATCTATTATCTTGGTGAATTCGTTAATCTCCGCCTGCATGTCATTCACCTCTTTTAATTTTTTTACCTTTGCGTTTACGTATTCGCTTGTTTTTTGTTTTATTAGAGGTTGTTGTAAACCTTCATGTCATATTGAGGAATTATTTTCTTCTTTACTTTCTTCAGTTTCACTTTTATAACTAACTCCTACTAGAGGTATATGATCTGATTCAATGCCCGCACCAGGATAAGTTTTAACTGAATTTAAGCAGTTTCTGAACCTCTTGTTAACTAACATATAGTCAATTTGGTTACGCACAATGTTACTTGGTGTATCGGCTGGCGACTTCCATGTATATAGTCTTCTCTTTGGCAATTTGTAGAATGTGTTTAATATTACTAGTTCATTGTTTTCTGCAAATGTCTCAAGCCTGTCTCCTCTATTATTTCTTTGTCCTAATCCAAACGGTCCAATGAAAGCTGTTTTCAACCCCACTCCCAATTTGGCATTAAAATCGCCCATTACGTCATTTATTTCGCGCTTTGGGAGTCGTTGTATACGTCTTCTATGCTTTGGTATAGACTTTCGACATCCTCTTCTTCTTTGTTTGTAGTGGGGGCGTATATTTGGACTATGTTCATATTTACAGGATGAGCTTTTACTCGGAGTAGCATTGCTCTGTCGGACATTGGGATAAAATTAGACACACATCGGCCAATATGTCTAGCAACTATTATTCCAACTATGATCCCATATATCACTGATATTGCAGCCCAGGTAGCATATTTTCTCTACTATTTCCAATGGTGTATCGTTTACCGTAAATTGAGCGTTTATGTTTATGTTCTTACTGATGATCTTTACTTTCGTCTTTTTAGAGTTTAGTTTTAGTCCGTATTCGTTGCTTGCTTTTACAATATTATCTATCAATCTCTGGAGACCCTCCGCACTATTTACCAGCAGTACGGTGTCATCTGCTTAGCTAATATTATTGATAAGTTGACCATTTATTGTAATACCGTCTTCTGATTCATCCCAGGCTTTCTCTAAAGAGATTTTCGGAATATATATTGAACAATGCCGGTGATAGTATGCATCCCTGCCGAACTCCCTTTCCGACTGCAAAGATATCAGACAGTTCGTTTTCGAGGCGCACTTTTTGTTGGAGATATAGGTTTGAGATTAGTCTTATATCCTTACCATCAATTCCCGATGTTTTTAGAATGTCAATTAGTTTCCCGTGCGGCACTCTGTCAAATGCCTTTTCGAAGTCAATGAAACATGTAAATACGTCGCATTTGACATTCCTCGCTCTTTGTATTAGTACTTGCAAGCTGAAGAGTGCTTCTCTTGTTCCAAGGCCCGCTTTGAATCCAAATTGCACTCATGAGGTGTTCTTCTAATTTGGTGTAAATGCGAGAGTGAATGATATTTAAAGGTACTTTAAGTGCGTGGCCCATTAAACTAATTAATCTCTGGTCCTCGCATTTTCTGGCTTTGGTTTGTTTAGGAATTGAGATGAATACTGATAGCAGCCAGTCCTTTGGTAAGTGTCAAGTCTCATATATGTTATGAAGTAGCTTGGTAAGGGTTATGATTTGGGATGCCTCTAGTAGTTTCAAAATTTCCCCATGTACATCATCGGGTCCTGGCGATTTCCCATCTTTAAGTCGTTTAATGGCCTTTTCAACTTCTTCATTTGTTATTTCTGGGCGGTAGGGGTTGTTTATTTTGGGTGGTGTTCTTATTGTATCTCCGAACAGTTCTTGCATATATTCATGCCATCTTTCCAGTCTGGTCTCAATCCTGGTCAAAATCTGGCCCTCGCTGTTCAGAATTATGCCGCGTTGTTTACTAGTGTTCTGCATCTCTTTAATCTTTTTGTGCATGTGGAAGTCCTCATGTTTTTCTTGAAGAGTTTTAATTTCCATATACCTTTCAGTTAGTATATTGTATTCATTGACATTTCTATCTTTGAGTTTTCGCCGTTCCTCCATCATCTTCAATATTTCGTCTGTCATCCACTCTTGTTTCTTTTCCTTTTTTGATTTCAGATTTTCACATGTTAGTGTGGTAATAGATGTCTTCATTTCGTTCCATTGTTCTTCTATATCGTTGGTGTAGTTTTCAGCTATTTTGGCGAAGTTTTCATTAAGCTCTTTTTTGACTTTTTCCTGGATGTTATCTTCTTTCAATAGTCTTATGTCCTTTTTGGGAATCATTTTCTTACGAATTATTTTGAATCGTATGTTGACATTTGCAACTAATAGATTGTGGTCCGACATCTGCGCCTGGATATGTTTTTGCTAAAATCAAAAAAAAATTAAATCAATTTAATCCATTATAATTCTCTCTGGAGTATCTCCGGAAGCTTTCCATGTATAAAGCCTTCTGGAATTTAGTTTGAAAAATGTATTCATGACTGCCATGTCCTCTTTCATTTCTCTTCCCACAACATTATCAACTGTCCCCTGTCCTATTTTGGCGTTAAAATCGCCCATGATTTTGTGTGAGTTTTAATGAGTCTTCTAGGGTCTAATAGAAGGTTTCTATTTCTGTTTCAGTAGATTCGGCTGTGGGTGCGTAAACCTGAATGACGTTCATGTCAGAAGGCCCAGAGTTAATCTTCAACAGTGCAATTCTGTCCGACATGAGTGTAAATCCAATCACTGCTTTAGCTATTTCTTTTTTTACTATTATAGCCACGCCATTTCTGTTTCGTGTTGTGTCATCTCCCGAGTAATAGATATGGTGCACGCCCATGATTGTCTTTCCGGAATTTGGCCATCGAACTTCACTGCATCCTAAAATATCGATGTTCAGGCGTTTCATTTCTTGAATAATATTTGCTGCTTTGCCTGGTGGTACATGCTTCGAATGTTCCAGGTACCGATCCTTTTCACGATTGGGACATTATTGGCTGACCGGGGGATTCTGCGCACCCTCCCCCCACGTAAGGGGTGCCCGGGACTGAGGGCCGTTTCTTTCTGATTTTCAGCCATTATGGTGTCCTGGTGAAGTATTAGATACCAGGTAGTTTCCCGTTGCTTTCCTGGACTTGTGAATCAGCCGCTTCTAACATGAAGTACCGACGCTGTTTGCAGCCGCCCATTCTGAGTCAGACGCTGGAGTGCTAGTTTTGGTCCTCCACGGCTATTTGATTTTACCGGTACCACCCATATCTGGGAGGCGTTCCCCTATCCGCCACCTGGAGGGGCGCCCGATGGAGGCCACTTTTTATGGCAGTGGTACACACACTAAAGGGAGATCCTATGGCGCTCGACGAGCGGTGTGTGTGCGAAGATGTTGATTGACACGGTTCTTGAATAGTTGTAGGTTGTAATTAGTGGGAAGCAGATATCCTGGGTCAGGTCAATACACTTAAAGTAATTAAAAACCTAAACGAACAATAATGGCATCGTAGAGATTAAGCTAAAAAGAACAGCAATTTGCACAAGTACCAAACAAACAACACAAATTGCACATAGCAGTAACATTAACAGAGGCAACATAGATGTAAGAAAATATTCATAATTTCAAGCCTTTAAATTCTGCTAGACTCGATAGGAAGTTTTTCAGTTTTTTTCGGAATATATTTACATTCTTGGCATCTTTAATGTCTCCTGGAATTCCATTAAAGATTTTAATACAGGAATAGTGACTTTTCGTAGTGAGCTGTTCTATGCCTCGGAGTAGTAAGGGCGCTGGCATTCCTTGTTGGGTAGTCGTGATTGTCATAGTTCTGCCTAAATTTATTTTTATTTTTATAAACATAAAGGGCGCACTTCAATATGTATATGGACGTAACTGTTAAAATTCTTTGGCTTTTGAATATTTCCTTGCATGATTCTATCGGGTTTAAACCAAATAACAACCTAATAATTCGCTTTTGCGATAAATGTTAGATGCTTGGCCTCTTCTTCTTCTTCTTCAAGTTGGCAATTACTTGGGTAAGTCTTTCTCGATTCTGCGCCAATCGGAATAGTTCCACTGCGCTGCGTATCCCGGTCCATTCACGAATGTTCCTCAGCCAGGAAGCCTGCTTTCTTCCTACTCCTGTACGTCCTTCCACTTTTCCCATCATGATCAGTTGTAGGATTCTGTATCGCACTCCTCTGAAGACATGTCCAAGATATGAGATTTTCCTGCACTTAACTGTATTTAATTGCATACTTGTTGCGTCAGTCCTGTTTAGTACCATTTCGTTGGTCTACATAGCTGTTCAGAGTATTCTCAGCATTCGCCGGTGTAACCACATCTCGAACGCTTCTAACCGATTTACTGTAGCGGCCTTAATTGTCCAGATCTCCGCCCCGTATAGCAACACTGACCATATGTAGGATTTTGCCATTCTCTGCCATAATTTTAGGTTCAGATTACCATTGCAGAATAGTTTCATTTTTTGGAATGTTGTTCGGGCTGTCTCTATTCTACACCTTATTTCTCTATCTGGATATAGATGTTCGGTGGGGTTTACTCTGTCTATATTTTTCGTATCAATCTGTAGTGCAGCATCAGGATGTGGTTGTCGACTGAAGACCATACATTTTGTCTTGTTGATATTTTTGTTGAGCCCCATTTCTTGTCCTTCTGCGTTTACACAGTTTAGTGGATGTTGCAGGTCTTCTAGTTTACAGTGTCATCGGCATATCGTATCGTATTTATATATTCTCCATTGATTTGTACTCCCATTTCTCTTTCTTGAGTAGCCCGTTTAAAGATTTTGTCTGAATATATGTTGAAAAGTAGTGGTGACAGTATGCAGCCCTGTCTGACGCCTCGTAGAATTTGGCTTTCTTCTGTAAGCTTTCCGTTTTGTCGTACTGCTGCTTTCTGTCTCCAGTATAAATTATCGATAATTCTAACGTCCATGCTGTCCACCTCCATGTACTTTAAGCTGTCTATAAGCTTTCTGTGTTGTACTCTGTCGAAGACCTTCTCGTAGTCAACGAAACACACAAGAACGTCGTTGGGCTGGTCACGACATTTTTGTAGTAGTATGTTCAGAGCAAACAGTGCTTCTCTAATTCCCAAAGTGTTTCTAAATCCAAATTGGGTTTCATCCAAACCTGCCTCACCTTTGGATCTTATCCTCCCGTGAATAATTTTGAGAAAGACCTTCAAGGTGTGGCTCATAAGGCTTATTAGTCTATACTCACTGCATCGTTTTGCTCGTTGTTTTTTTGGAATTTGGATTACAATGTTTTCCTCTTTGATTATTTATAATGGCTCCGTTGAGATGTCATCAGGTTCGGTGGCTTTTTTTTGGTTTTTGCAGATTTTATTGCAAATAGAACCTCACTCTTGAGAATTTCTGGTCCTCCGTCTATATCAGCGTGGTCATCGAAGTTGGATCCATTCACTCATTTATATATTTGAACCATGTTCCAAGGATTTCTTCTTCATCTAAGATATTTTTGCCTTCAGTGTCTACTAGCATATTAGTGGTATTTTTATTGCATAAACCTGCCACTTCTCTGGCCTTTTTATATATGTTGAAAGTGTCCTGTTTATTATCCAGGTTTTCCATTTCCTTACACTTTTCCTTCATCCAGTTTTCTTTGGCGAGACGAATTTTTTCTTTTATTTCCTTTTGTCTCCTTTTATATTCTTCTGGGTTTGTTTTATATTGCCGCCTTTGCTCCATGAGGTGCAATATTTCGGATGTCATCCATTTCTATTTCTTCGGTTTATCTTTTCTTACCGTATGTTCAGTTATTATCTTATTTGTTAGTTCCTTGAATGATTTCCAAACTGCATCCACGCTGTCGTCGGTTCTTATTTCCTTCGTGCAATTGTTCAGGTCTTTCGTGAATTGCTTTTGCCAGTTTGAATTCATTGTGTTGGATGCTATTCTTTTGTTTTTTAAGTTTGACTTCAGTGTCGGCAACCAGCGGGTTATGGTCAGATCCAACGTCTGCTCCAGGATAGGTTGGAACTCTGTTTACACAGTTCCTAAATCTTTTGTTAATTAATATATAATCAATCTGGTTTCGTATAATATGTGCTGGGTTATCGCCTGGACCTCTCCAAGTATATAGTCTTCGTTTATGCAATCTGTACCATGTGTTTGTTACCACCATGTTGTGATCTTGGCAAAATTCAAAGAGTCTGTCACCCCGCTCATTACTTTCACCCATCAAGCCATATTCCCTCACCAAGTCAGATCTGCTACCCTGGTCTCTCTTCGCGTTAAAGTCTCCCAGGACATATGTAATTTCTCTGTTATTATTGTGTCTAATTGACTATACAGAGATTCAACTTCGTCGTCGTACCTTCTCTCTGCAGCAGGAGCGTATATTTGGAGTACATTAATGTTAAAAGGGCTTGCCCCCAATTGTAGTAGTTCCTGTTATTTGGCTCGTCATCATCATCAAGTAATATAAGGTGCCATTTTCGTGTTTGCATGTTCCTGAGCCAGACCATCTTAGTTCACTTACACCTGCTATTTGCAGTTTCATCCGGTTAATCTCCTGAACGAGATTCTCAAATTTCCCAGCTGCGTATAATCAATATTATAGGACAAGTAGTGGTACGCCAAAGCATAGTAGGAATTCAGCAGCGTGTTTCTCGGTAACGTTTGCTTTAGTTTTAGCAGGGCATAGTAGGTCTTGCCGCCTTGCCAAGTCCGCCACACACATGGTCCATTTGATAATCCCAGGCAGTTCTTGAGCTCAAGTATGTCCCCAAGAATTCAACAACAGAGGAGCTCTCTTTCAATGTTGCCCTTGGAATATTCATGTAGAAATGCACTGCCACAGTTTTATCTTGGTTCATTATTAATCTGTTCGATTCACACCACAGATTAACTTCATGATCTTCCGATTGGAAATTGTTAAGTTGAACCATTATTTTCCTTACGTTTAGAAAAGACATCACAAGCGAGAGTGCATTTCACCGAACACCCAGGTGGTAAAGTTTGTGCCGGACAAAGGCCAGATTTAGAGTGTCAAATGCTCTCGACGGATCGAAAAACAGGCCCGCAACCACACCCCCATATTCCAGTTCGCTGTGTATGAATTCTACCAGTACAATCGCTGCCGTTTCAGTAGATGTTTCAGCTCGAAACCCGTGCTGGTTAAATTTGACAAGCCCATCTTAGAGTTACCATTTCAAATATCTCAAGAAATATAGAATTAGGCTGATTGCTAGTTACTACTGTAGGTGGCTCGGGCACATCATTTCCAAAGTCACTCTTTAACTTGTCCTCCGCCACAGTTGCAAAAAATGTATCAAATTCATCCGCTAATTTCACCAAGCTCGTGAGATTTTCGCCATTGACCCTTGAATGTATTGGTTTCATTTGTTTGTTTCTACCCATTATTGACCATATTTGCTTTGATTTGTTGGTTGCATTTTCTATTCTGTTTTGGTTGAAGTCAAAAGTTTTCTATATTTTTTTCTTTTCTTCTTTATAATGGTTTTTGCATATTGTCGCTTTTTGATTGTATTGCTAGGTTATGAAGGTCGCATTTTGCCTTTTTTATATCTATGGTAAACCAGTTGGTCAGATGGATGTTCTTCATTTTTCGTTTTGGATAACACACTCAGAAGTGCCAGTTAATTGTCTGTAGGAAACTTTCAAAGGCAGCATCCATATCAGTTGAGCGTACATTATCCCAGTTTTCATGTCTTAGGTGTAACTAGAGATCATTTAAATTCTTATTCGTTAAAGCTCTTATCTCCCTTTCTTCAGAATTACTACGCTCTTTTTGCGGCTTTAAGTTGATTTTTATTTCTTGTAGTTTATGATCTGAGAGATGTGGCTCTGATATAGTGCACTGAATCAGGCTCTCATGAATGTTCATCGGCATATAGTCAATTGCTGATATAGCAGTGCCGTTTTTTGAAGCAAATACTCTAGTTGGTTCCTTGCGGAAGTTTTTGCGGTTGAAGGAATCAAGAACATCCTCCAAGAGTTTGTATTTGGGATTGCACTGCTTTAAACCCTCAATATTAAGATCTCCACATAAGATAATGTTAGTGCAGATGCTTGAGCAGTATGCAAGCAGGTCAGATGTTCGGTTCACACAGCTGTCCTCAGATGGTATCCCATCTGGTCCAGCTGCTTCATTATCTTTTGAGAGCTGTATTGCCCTACGAATCTCCTCTCTGGTTATCGGTGGTCGACTCAGTGACTCGTTCTCATGGTCAAACTCTAGGTCAGTTCTTTCATTCTCCTTTTCCAGTATTATTTCGTTATTATTGTTGATTAGGACTCTGGGTGTTCTAGTTTTATAGTATCCTGTGTTTGTTGTAGTCTCTTCATTTCCTGACATTCCTGTTCCAGCCACCTTCTTTTAGCTCTTCTGATTTCAGATCTAATTCTGTAATTTAAAAGACGATATTGATTAGGGTTTATGTTTTTGTGTATCTGTCTTCCACTTATCAGTTGGAGAATCCCCTCTGTCGTCCATTTATTCTTGGGTTCGGACCTTCGGTACTCTAATATGTCCTAGCTTACAGAATTCATGGTTAACTTTAAGTTGTTCCAGATATCGTTGACTTGAGAACTTCCAGCTTTTTCTTGTAATTTGTTCTTTAGGTTTTCAACAGCTAACTGTGGTTGCGTTTTTTGCTTTTTAACAAGTGGTCTGTCACTAGTCTCCAAGAAGCCAGAAGAAGAACGTGGTCCAATGGCACATCAGCACCTGGATGTGTACAGACCTTTTTTAGTGATGTTAATTAGGATAAAATCTATCTGGTTCCTACTGATGTTATCATTTCTGTCCTGTGGCGGCTTCCAAGTATAAAGTCTTCTAAGGGGTAACAAAAACCAGGTGTTTGTTATTTTAAAGTTTTCTTCTTGGCAAAACTGTACCAGGCGATCTCCCATAGTATTTCTGTTACCTAACCCCCATGAACCAACGACCCTATCCACCGGTGTAGAACCAATCTTATATTAATTTCATGTGGTTTGGTCAGGTTTAATAATACCTTGACCTCTCCATAAAATATGGACGACGAGGTAATCGTCATTCTTATCAAAAGTTGGGGCGTACACCTGAATTATGTTAATGTTGATTGGCCTTGCTTGAATCTTCAGCAACATTGCTCTGTCTGAGTAGGGAACAAAATCAGTGACACTCCCAGCTATTCCCTTGGTGACTATAACCCCCACACCTCTTCTGTGGTCTCTATCATTGTTACTCGAGTAGTACAACCTTTTATCTTCTGTGTTACATTCTCCCGATCCTGGCCACCAGGTTTCGCTCACTCCAGGGATCGATATTTTAAGTCTGTTCATTTCATGTATTATGTTCGCTAGCTTTCCAGACTCGTACGTACTTTGAACATTCCATGTTCCTACATTAAACGCATTTTTGCAAATATTTTTACCTCTGGGGATTCTTAGCACCCTCATTTCGCCGGAGAAATCACATGGAAGAAGTTATAGAATGACGGCCCTCAGCGTCCTTCTATAACTTCTTCCATGTGATTTCCTTGAGAATAGTACTTCAGGTACATTGCCCTCTGAACACCGCCCTTAACATGGAGTCAGACGTCGTCCGAAGCCACTTCCTTGAAGTACAGACGCTTCTATCCGCTTTTATGACACATCCTATATATCCGCAACAAAACTGAGCATACTTGATCCAAATTTAATTGGAAAATAGACCAGGTGAATCGACCATATGTCGTAAGTAGTTGAGAGAGCGGGGTACTGGGGCATTTTAACGTCCCGTGGGGCAAATAATTGGTTGAAGTTAATTTTACCATTCCGACATAAATAAGCATCTGGCTTACAAATTTCAATTAATTTAGTGTTAATAGAGGGGAAGGCGAAATAGCTGGTTGAAACCAATGCCAATTTTGAATTATAAAATTTCTTATACAGTCCTTCACAGGTTGGATCCATATGGCATTTGTGTTTTTATTATTTATTGTCAAATCATTTCAATATTTCAAAAGCATGTATATTTTAAAAATGGTTTCTTCTGCCATAAAAAACAATGACATAAAGAGACTGAATAATTTAACGATTATATTTTAGGTTCGATTTCATGACACATATAGTTTCAATAAAACTGAACATATTTAAGTTGTTGCTTTTGGTATCGATATCATCACCCGATGAAAGGGCTGATCCTGATCGACAACAAATGCATATGGCTAGTAAAATTCAACAGGATGCTATAGAGCCTTTATTTCTAAGCAACGTCAGATTGAGGAACTTTGCTCCAAGCTATGCAGTAGTTGTTATGCTAACCCAAACTAACCTTTTACTAAGCAAATATAGTCTCGCGAATAATAAATTGGGGATTGAATGGAAACGTTAACAGATTTTTTATGGTTTTCACAAAGAGCGGCAGGTGTGGTACTACACAATCCGAGCGAAATCGAAGTAAAATTAGTTGACCATGTATATTGAAATGTTTTAGACGGTAGAAACATAAATACAAATAGAATAAGTTTTGCTACACCTTCCTTCATAATTAACGTTTAAATTGTTTATAAATTGTATCTAGTCCTTTATAAATTAAGTTAAGAATAGACTAGAAAAATTAACAAAAACCACAAAGGACGCCTCGCCACAACAAAATCTCGTAGTTTTTCGCCTATTAAACTGACCGCAGTTTTTTTGTTGCTGTACATAAATAGGTACACATTGTTTTCGTAATTTTAGTCACTTAGGATGTATGTGGAATGATTAAACCTTTTTAGCACTTGTATAAATTTATATGCACCAACCTATTACTTTCTGTCTTCTTTTGTGTGTGCCATAACTTGAGGATTCACAACGTGGGGGGAGGGGGTGCGAGCAGGGTCGAACTGGGGCGATCAAAAAAGAAGCTAGTTCTGTTTTAGCTGATCGAGCGTTCCTTTAACCAACCGATCCAGGCCGGCTCTGGCTACAAACGCTCGAGAATTAAATGAGTGAATACTTCATTTTGTAAAAGAAAAAAACTCATTTCATTATATCGAAGACTTGCTAAAAAATTGTCGCGAAATTACGTGGCAGACCCGTATTTCATTATTATTTAGCTACAGATTGTCACTTTCGGGAAAACAGTAAATTTATAAATACCCAATATGTTAAAGCTGATTTTGTATACGAAGTGTTAAAACATTTTTTGAAAGTTAGTTTTTCTAAAATATGTATAAAATGCTTAAATTTGCATTAGAAATATATCCATATTTTTTTACCTTTACCAGTAGCGTGCATATAACCAACGTAAGAAATATTTTTAAAGAAACTTATTTTACTTCAATGTTTCCTCAAACTATAACTGCTTCTGCTTTAAAAGTTGAACTGCACAAAAGCAGACTTTTCAAAAAAATTTAAAAACTTATCTTTCTGTGCCTTTGCTTTTGAAAGCCTAAACTCCTTACAAATCTTTAAAAATGTTGGTTTTCTGAGTGAGGATACATCGAAAAGTGTTTGTAAATGTATGTGCTAAACATCTTTTTTTACAAGATAAATAATAAAACTAAAATTTGGTTGCCTCACTTTATATTAAAATTAAAAATTAAAAGTATGCACATAAAATACATTGAGGAGGATGATTTTTGATGGAAGGGAGCGGTAAGTTTCTTTTATTAAGGAACAATTATTGCCAAGTCTGTGATTTTTCAATTTAATATTGTTTTTGTTTCAAGCCAAGCCAACATGAACAAACCTCATTAACTCAAACTTAAAAGGGCTCATCCAAATTTATTTAACGAGTTCAAAATTTTGTAGTCACAAGTTTGGTAACATCGGTGAGTTAACATAGTTAGTTTGGGTTAAAATTAATGTATGCAGCCTCAAAATGGACCAAAACCTACCTACCATACCTA
Source organism: Pissodes strobi (assembly GCA_016904865.1). Taxonomy (NCBI): domain Eukaryota; kingdom Metazoa; phylum Arthropoda; class Insecta; order Coleoptera; family Curculionidae; genus Pissodes; species Pissodes strobi. The sequence continues at coordinate 284,411 of MU182690.1, forward strand.
GCCGAAAGCAATTCAAATTCATCTGAAAAAATTAGATAAAATTTGCCTAAAGGCAACAGTGTTCTCTAAAACAATAAGGTTATAGGATTATGTGACATTGTTGCCAATTTTGAGAATATTACAGGTTTAGATGCTATTCTGGGTTAATTTAACACAAAAAGTTGAAAATTAGTGTGTAGGGTAACTTTGGATTAGGTTTCGTTAGCCTGTTTTCTTCATATACGGTTGGATGGAAACAGAAGCTATTATTAACACACGGTTAATTAAATAGCATAGGCTAACTAAGGATTGTTTATCTTAAATAAACCCTAATAAAGAGGTAGAAATCGGAACCATCCAGGCTCAAACCGAATCTAAAAATAATTTAATGACAACCTTGGCAACAGGGTCACGTAAATTCAGACACAATTTAATACCTAGAGTATGCTCAACGAAACCCTGTTGCCAAGTTTATTAGGTTGGGCTACTCTTATTCTTGGCTGATTAAAAAAAAATGTAGGGAATTGTCCCAAAATATCTTATTCTAACCGATATTGGTTGGTCTATGATTTTACGATCTGACTTGGCAACTATGGATTAGGTTTTCGGTCAGATCAGCTTGAAATAGACACAAATTCAGACAATTAAACAGATTTGGCAACATTTGATGATTAGGCGACGAACTTTTTATCATAAATAAACCTTAAGGAGCAAAAAGGCATCGGAACCAACCAATACCTAACCGAAAATAAATTTAATCAAATTTATAGATTTGAGCGAAAATTATTTACTTGGCAACAATGTCACGGTTAATTATTAAAAGTATGCTGCTATGAGACACTGTTGCCAAGTTTATAATCGCTACGTTTAGTTGCTTTGGCACCTGTTCACTATTTTGGATTGATCTTAAATACAGAAAGTTCAAAAACATCGGTTAGATAGAGACTGTAGGTTAATTATGGGCTTTTTCTCGAAATTTAACCCTATATAGCCCAATCTGATGAGAACCATCTGAAGAATTGAACAATTATTTAATGACAAACTTGGCCACATAATGAATGTGCCATAGAGTAACTGTAGATTTTAGACGGCAAAGTACACCGTTTGAGCTAAAAATGCCTTAATAGGATGTGGTTTATTTAAAAGATACAGGGCGCTAAAGATTGATGTTTAATTTAATATTTAATGCATAATTAGGGCAAGTTTAGATAAAAAGACGTGAAAATTGTGAATGGATAAGGTTTTAGCGGTGAAAAATCCAAATCTGATCTTAATTTTTAGATTGCTTGTAGAGGGCGCTGCTGGATAATAATTGTTCATTATCACTATTTTTAATGAAAAAAACATACTTGTTTGATATTGATAAACCGCCCCGTTTAGGAGAGATTCGCGCTTTTGTCATTGAAAGTGCGCGCGTTTACTAACCCAAAAAGACTTTGACCATTATTAGAAAATATATATTATCGTTTAACAAATAAATCAATTAACAAACACAAACAATAAATTTGCAAGAATAAATCAAAATATTGGGTTAGTAGTTGTCATAAAGCTCTCGCGCATTCAAAGACAAAAGATCGAATTTCTCAAAAACGAGACAGTTTATCGATATCAAATAAGTATACCTTCTTTTTCAACATAATCAGTTTATCAGATTTATCATTCAAAATTGCCATACAATTTGCATACAAATTATAATGAACTTATTCAAAAGTTTGTAACAAGCAACCAAAAAACTAAGCTCATATTCAGATTTACTACAACCAAAAATAAACCATCCACCTCGTTTTCTTTAAAACTGTCCAAATTAACTTTTTAAAATAGCCTTTTTGCCAAAGCATATTTAGCTCACACAGTAGCTACACTACTCTATAGCGCAATTACTACGGCCCACCCTGTTATAGCGTCAAAAATTAATTTTCGAGAGATACGGAAACTTATATAATATTCAATTAGTCGAAAAATACACTTCTTCAAGCTACATATTCAGTAGAAATTTCAAGCCTATAGTTAATTTAATAACAAAATACAGGTCTGCTGGACAACTTCGTGCTCACTCTGTACTATGGAACAAAGGTATCGTAACTTCTTTCTAAGTTTTTCGACAATGTCTAAATTAGATGCTTTGAAATACAGAAATTGACCCTTGAATATCAGCTCATCTGTTGAATTCTAATCTATGGTTGTAGGATTCAGACTAAAAGTGGGGCAATATCGATATATCGAAATTTTCAATCTATCGATATACAAGTCGATGAAATGCATGTTTTTATATCGCCCATCCCTAAATCGGACAATTTCAGCTTGTCCCGCAACTACGTCGATATCTTTTAACAATTTGCTTCACTTATTATTGTCCATCCTGTATATTATTATGTGTTCGATAAAATAATAATAAGCTACGTTTCAACTTTGTTTATAGAACATACATCAATGTATCTGATTTTCAGTAAGACATTTTGCGCATTTAATGCATCAATTAAGTGCCACGTTGTCTGACCTCGATCGCGCTTCGATTG
>MU182690.1:286915-300009 GCA_016904865.1 Pissodes strobi
TCTCAATTATCAAAAGAGTTCATCGTACAGCTAATTTAAAAATAAAAAAGTACAAAAAAATAAAAATAAGATAGAATCAGTTCTATAAGAAAAAAAATGCGATTTGCATCGATATTAAAAATTATAAGAAATTATGAGAAACTGTAAGCATTGAAGGTTTACTCAATTTCTTTAAATAATATTATAAACATTTTCAAACATTAACATTATGAGCACTGCGAATCGTCCAAAAAGTACACCAGCTTTTATTATGTACTTGTGATTTTATATAAAAATAAATTAGATTAATATTAAATGATGAAAATCGTTTACATTATTTCTTACTTTTGTTTTATATATATTTTGTTTCATATTTTTATTTTATGTTATTTGTCTGTATAAACGTTTCATTTTGATAAATGCGTATGTCTAATTATTAATTACTTTTATTTTATGTTATTTGCCAGGTTATTTGACAGAGTATTATTTTATAATAATTAAAAAGTAACTTCGTATCATACATACGTAATAAAAAAAGGATGAAACCTAAAATTCTATACAATAATGTGTAAATTCAAAACTGGAAAAATTATACAATTATAAATATTTTAAAATATTAAACCGTGATGAAGAAGATAATATTACATGATAAATAATAATAATAATTGTCAATCATCTTTCTATATAAAGAAAATTAAATAAAAATAAAGCGGGACGACCTGTAAACATAACCTCAAAACCAATATATGCTTAGAAAAAGTTTTAAAAATGTTGCTAAAGAGTTTAATAAAAGAATAATAAAATATTTTAAAGAGACATGGAAATAGTAAGAAACAAGTTTCGCGATAAAACAATTAGAGGATTGTAAATTAGGGTAATAAAAAATCAAATTAAGAAAAAATCATGCCAATTCTAAAAATTTTAGCAACGCGAATTTAGATTAGGGCAATTAAATATCGTTCTCAAAAAATAAATAAGAAAATCTCTATAAGTTTTCATTTTTATTAATCAGCTAAATAACAAATTATAAAAATGTATTTGAATTATCCCATATGGTTATGAACTTTCACTTTTAAAATGAGATTATAGTCATTTAAACATGGTTAGTTACAGGGGCTTTTCAAAAAATTCGAAAAAACAAAAATTTTTAGATTTCGACGTGCGTAAAAATCACGTGAAACACATTTTCTTATAATAAATAAAAATATTGTGTGCTTAGGTTAATATTATGAAATTTATTGATTTTTTTGTATTCTATACATATTTCGAAACTACTTGCCACAACTTCGATATTTAGAGTAAAATTTTACCTCGAAATCTCCGATAAAATCGGCCGAAACTATTGCTTATGGCTTGAAAAATGGCCAAATTCTTCGATCATATTCCATTTTCCAGTCTTCAAATCGTTTTATATGAGATTTTAGGAAAATAAATTACTACCGCAAAAACTATACACATTGATATGCTAAAAGTAAAATTTTACCGCGAAATTTGCTTTAAAATCCACTAGAAATTTCCTCTAATCACAGAAAAAATCCATATTTTCCGATCGTTACCCATTTTTGCTCATTCAAGCTCCATTGAGATTTCATTTTACAATTCGTTATAATTGCAAGTTTAAACTGACGGTTACATACACGGTGTCCCATACAAGAATGCACACTACAGATATCTCGTAAACCAGAAGGATGATTAAATTAGAAAAAAGTTGCGCCTTACAACGACATGTTTCGAAATCTACAAAAAATCCGATTACTTCCGAGGATATTTAGGAGAAACCGAATTTTTCCGATTTAGTTTTTATTTTTTCCTGCTCTTCAAGTTGATGTTATTAGATTTTCAATGTGACGTGTCGTTTCTTAGCAACCATCATCAACTTCGTTTTTTAAATAGTCCAAAAAAATTGTTTTATTCCTAAAAAACTCTAATTTCAATCCTAAATCCAACAACATATCGCTCTTTACATTTATCCGACGTTTTGGATGAGAAACCATCATCAATGTTATTTGATGATGATTACGAAGGAACGAAACGTCGGATCAAAAATCTAATTGCGTCATCATGTAGAGGAGGAAAAATGGCACAGGAATGTGAATTTTGTTTGGATATAATCCATTTATTGGATAGTCCGGTCGTTACTGAAACCCTACAACTTTTGCACTTCAAATTTTTAAATGACTCTTATAATATCATTAATATCGTCTTATAGAAAACCTTATACAACAAACAAAACGAAGTTCTCATTAGACAATTCATAACTTAACAATGGATTGCGTTTTAATAAAGAAGCATCTCACGTGAGATTACATAAGTAATTAAATATCTATTGAAATGGATTCGTTAAACTGCAAGAATAATTGGCGCAATGGTAAAAAAAACTTATATTTATAAACTAAATACCAAATTAAACTTTCGTCCCCCCCCCCCTCCCTTTTTTTTCGAGACAATTTGCATGCGTGGTATTTAAAATCTAATTAGAGCTATAGCTCCAAGCATTAAAATTTAATTAACCTTTAAAATTATTACACATATTACACCTTCAAATTATTCTCCATCATTTCGTTTCTAAATGTCACTAAACAATACACAATTTTTGTCGACTTGAACGTTCGAAATAAATTCCAGAGTCCAAAACGCACTAAAAAATTCCATCAATCTATTGCAGATTTCGACGACCACCAGACCGCCGTTCCGCGTAGGGTACCGAAGGAGATCGACAACGTCATCGCCGCCCACGACCAGCAGCAGCAATGGTACCCACGGAACGGATACCTCGACACCATCGCCGAGAGTGACTACTAAACCGAGTCGCAGAAAAGCGGTTCCGAGTAGGACCACGACGACGACGGGTAGGCCCGTAGAAAGTCAAGGTAAGCAGGAGCTGGTTATTAAGATGATTATTGTCATTGATATTTGGAGACAAAAGGTTTTCAAATGGCGTATTTTAAAATAGGCTTAATATACAAGGTGTCTCACCCGATTGTTATAATTCCTAAACCGAAAATGCTAAAAGCTTACGATATTCAACTTCTAGTGAACTAGTGGTTCAAAAAATAATTTGTCATTTATACAGGGTCTGTAATAAAATTGCCTTATTACAACCTCGAAAACATTTCTAATTTAAATGATTTCCTCTATATGTCATATCGTCAATTCAATTCAATTCAATTCATTTTATTCAATTCATTTTAAATTACAATATAAAGATACATATTGAGTTCATTGAATTTCACAAGATATAAATTATGACACCTAGATGGACAGCCATCTGTATGTGTCAGATCCATACATATTATTGAACTCTAACAATAAAGCATAAAATTTAAACAAGTTGTCGAAAAATATATGTAAATGCGAACATAAAATATACCTAATTATATACTTAACAATAATTAATAAACTATGAAATGTTCAAGATATAATAGGAAAATACAATTTTACAAAAATAATGTTTTAAAAGTAGGTTTATTTTGAACTATAAATCCTTGAGATAACTTTGAAAACCTTTTTATATTGTTAATAGTTCTTATCTTAAATGGCAGCAAATTATAAGCCTTAGGAGCTATAAAAGAAACAGATCTTAAGTTTAATGTTTTGGAACAGATTGGGAGTACTAGGTGCTTATTAGATAATTTTCTGGTAAAATACTTATGTTCTACACAGATTTTGTTATTTTCATTTTTATGCATAAAAATACAAATCGAAAGTATATAAATGTCTCTAATATTTAAGATTTTTTCATTGTACAATAAATTAGTAGGATAGAGTTTATTTTGATGTAAAATGACCTTAAGGATATAATTTTGAATAATGAATAATGGTTTTAAGTTTGTTTCATAAGCACCTCCCCATACAATTATTCCATACCTGAAAAGAGATTCTACCAGTGCCCTGTATAGAAGAATTACCAATTTATTATTTAAAATTTCTCTAATAATATAGAATTTATAAATTAATTTTCTTAATTTTGTTGCCAAATAATCAATATGTGATGTCCATTTTAAATGTTGATCCAGCACAATGCCCAGATATTTAACATTGTATGAAGACTTTAGAACAAGGTTTTCTGTTTGACGAACACTAATTTCAGAAAATATTGGTCTATCTGCCATTGTCAGAGAAAAGGCAAGGTATGTGGTTTTCTTAATATTTAACGACAATTTCTAAGTTTGCAGCCAGTTTCTGACAATATTAAAACCAATAACAGCCCTTTCTCTGACCTCTGGCCATGACAGTCCTTTGAATATCAAAGCAGTGTCATCAGCATAAGATATGACCTGTCCACCAAGCTCCAGGTTAAGAAGAGAATTAATATATGTATTAAAGAGTATTGGACCCAAGATAGTCCCCTGGGGTATGCCACATTTAACTGACTGAGAGTTACTTAGAATACTATTAACTTTTGTAAATTGAGGTCTGTCATTTAGATAGTTTTTAAATAATTCCAACACTGTGCCTCTCACTCCGCTATGTGATAACACATTAAACAGTTGAGGGTGGGGCACAGTGTCGAAAGCTTTAGCCAGATCCATGAAAACCACAATGGTCTTTAATTTGGAGTTTAAGTTCTGGGTTATTTCTGAAATTACTCTATGTAGGGCATCATCAGTACTAATTCCACTGGTGAAACCATACTGATTTTTATGCAGAATATTATTTTTACTAAAAAATGTTGTGAGCCTGTCTTTAATTGCATGTTCCAAAATTTTGGCGAAGTTGTTAATTACACTAATTGGGCGATAGTTTTGTATTTTATTTTTCGATCCGGTTTTTTATATGGGGATAACTATAGAAACTTTACACTCAGAGGGCACAATACCTGTTGTAAATACTTGATTAAAGATGTATTTTGATGGTTTCAATATATCTAAGTGTACTGATTTTATTATTGCTGCGGATATTCCCTCTTTTCCAGGACTACTGTTATTTTTTAAAATAGAGATGTAATTTATAATATCCTTCTCAGTAATAGGAGCGAGAAACATAGAAGTATTAAAGCTATTTTTCAATGTATGAGGATTTTTGGGACTAGTAAAATTTTTTTCTAAATTTGGGCCAACATTTATGAAATATTCGTTGCAAAAATTTGCCATGTCGAAATCATTTTCAAAAGTTGTATCCAGGTTATCGGTGATTTTCAGTACATTGGTCTTTGAGTTAATAGTACCTGTGGCTTCGTTAACTAATTTATATATATTTTTTAAATTATTTTTATTAGTTACTATTTCGCTTTTGTAGTGTTCATATTGAGTTCTTTTAATTAGTTTATTTAAATAGTTTCTGTATATTTTGTATTAATCTTCAAGGGTAGCATTATAATTTTTTAATAATTTTTTTTTCAGTTTATCTCTATGTTTAATGGAAGTTATTAGTCCGTTTGTAATCCATTTTTTTTATTTTTTCTTGTTTGATGACACAATGACTGGTTTTTTGATGTTTATGCAATATCTCCAGGAATTCACTTATAAACAGTTTGTAGGCTTGCTCCGGATCTGTGTTTTCATAAACTCGAGACCAGGAGCAATTTTTTATATCTATTTCAAATGATTCCTGATCAAAGTAGGTCTTAGTGATGTTTACTTGTGCCTGGGGCAGAGTCTTAGTTAGAAAATCAGAGTCAATATGTAAAGAGATTGGATAATGATCAGTTATATATGTATTAATAATGTATGACTGAATTTTGATGTATGGTAAATTCTTTTTTTTCTTTATAAAAAAGTGATCAAGGCAGCTGCCTGAGTTATATCTTGTCGTTCTATTGATATAGGACACAAACCTATTTTTACTAATCATTGATAAATATTCATTTACTGAAGGGTCTGAATTGTTTTTTAAATTTATATTTATGTCACCAGTAAATATTTCTAAATCTAATTTTGCATGTTCTATAAAATAAGCGTCTAAGTCATTTATACAGAGGTTATTTGAAATACTTGGTGATTTGTATAAAGCATTTATGCCAAAAAATTTATTTTGAAGCTTGATGGTTGTACGGCTTATTGTGATTTTTGAGTCAATAAGTTTTTTGTGTTTTATCTGATAGTCCAAATTTTCCTTAATTAAAATCAAGATACCATCATTTTTATTAAAATTACCAAAATTATAGTGAGTAGTGTACCCAGGTAGATTATATTGATTAAATGACAAGAGTTGATAACATTCAGTGAGGATAAAAATATCATAAAAAAGAAGATTACCCTCCTCTACTAACAATACAAAATTTACAAAATTTTCGTTTACACTTCTAATGTTTAAATGAAATACATTAAAAATATTTTGATTTGTAAGGGTACCTTGAACCTTATCTACCTCAATATCCTGAGCTTCTTGCCCCTCATCCTGGATTTCTAGGTCTCTCATAATTATATCTTGATCTAAATGGGGCATTGTATTGTGTAATCCGTTTTGCTTCTTAAAATATTTAAATGGTATAGGTATGATGAGCATTTCGGGTCATTTGCTGCATGGTTTGTATCATATTTCATCTTAAATCTATCGTTGGCTATTAAACAATTTGTACACCTCAATACAGTGCTCCTACAATCGGCAACATTATGGTTGTCTCCACAATTTGCACAGACATTAGATCTTTCGCATTTTGTTATTTTATGATAAAATCCCTGGCAGTTGAAGCATCTTGCAATCGACAGGTCCTCATAAACTGGGCAAGAATTCCAATCCAAAAACATTCTTCCATTGGTCATTGCTTTTTGATAAAAAGAAGCTGAACACTCAATATATACAGTGCTTTCCATAGAGTCTTTCTTCTGTTTAATATAGCTTATTTTAAATTTGTCCTGGCTTTCAATCCATTTGTTTTGGTTCTTTAGACATTCTTCTAGTGTTTTTTTGTCATATTTACCTTGTACATTAGCAATTTTTATTTTCGGTGGTTCAAGTGTTGGGACTTCAATATTATATTTATCTGCTAATTTAGTCTTAGTGGCTTCCTTAAGTATTGCTAAGTCTTCTTTCGTAGAGCATTTTATAATGCATTGGCCAGTTTTGGAGTTCCGTATACTTTTTATGGCAATATTAAGATTGGACGGAGAAACTTTCTTCTGTATATCATTTTTTGTACGTTGGGGGTCTTGTTTACTCTTTGGTTTAATAATCAAGGTAGGATTGGCTTGGGGTGGCTTTGGAATATTTTTGGTTGGTACCGGTGTTTGTACTATGTTCGCATAAGATCTACTACTTGGAGAGGCTTGTGTGGTACCTTTTAGTTGGTCTAGGTCTTTTTTTATATCTTCTAACATCTGGATCATAAATGGCATTCTAGCTACAAGTTTCCTACATCCATCACAGATAAATAACAGCATACGATTTTTCAAAGGCATACATCTAACTTCTGAGGCTGATAGGTCCAAGCAGGTCTTGTGCACTACTCTTAGACATGAATCACAGGAGTAGTATTGGTTTTCTGTGACAGGTTCCTTACAGTCCATGCAGACATCACTGGAATTTGTCATGTTGATTATTACCGGTACTCCCTTGGACGGTAGCACCGACTAATAGAATGAAAACAATGGAGTCCTGTTTACTTTTAGATTTTGTACCAATTAAGAAATTATTTCTCAAAAGTATATATTGGACCAGACAGAATAACTATTCCATGATTGATCTTGACAACAAAATTGTTAAAAACTTTTAAACTCGCTGCGATTATCGCCGATTTTCGAGAGACTATGTTTAATAATAAAAAATAAATAATTCTAGTATGGATAATATCCGAAAAGGAATTTATTATAAATTTATTATCTGCTCCCAAACATACTCTAGCGCTCTTAGACTCCATCCAGAACCAGGCTGTTAGACTTATTAACGACGAAACACTGACTCGTTCCCTTCACACCTTGAAACATAGGCGGATGGTGGGTGACCTCTCCCTTTTTACCGATATTATCACGGAGGGTATTCGACAGAACTGACAATTCTAATTCCCTCCAGTGCCAGCTTTGTTCGCTCCACACGACGAACTAGTAAGTAGTTCGCATCCATATGCTCTTCAAGAGAGCACACCCAGAACCAGACTCTACCAAAATTCTTTCTTCTGGCGTGTGACGAGCATCTGGAACTCCTTACCAACCGAATTGTTCCTTGTTGGCTACAGTCTAAACATCTTTAAGAAAAGAGTCCATCGGTATCTTTCCTCCTCGCCGTTTCCTACTTCAGTGCCCATTAGGATATTATAGGCAACGACTTTGCAAGTGGACTGAAGCAAAAAAAAATCATAACTATTTAAACTGACCGAGAATATGAAAAACTTAAAAGAAACGCTTAATATGCTACCCTCGTTTTCGAGAAGCGATGTTAATAACATTTAACATTAGAAAAATAGCGTAAATACATTTTTAGCTGAAAAATAACGTATTTTTCATAATTTGTAGCTAAAGATGTAAAATTCCATTGAAATTTTTTTTCTGGAACTCCCTATATAAACAGAACAGTAAAATACACTGTTAAAATATAATAAATGAAACAACTATGAAACTAAAAATTAACACACCCAACATTTCGTTTATCAACATAATATACATAATTTAATATTTTCAGATTTATCTACATTTTAGTGTCAGCATTACATTTAAAGAGCAAAAGAAAATATTAATAATGATATGATTTATTTAATGGATTAAAAATACATACTGGAATCTAAAATTAGGTAGCTAAAACATTATTAATTTTACAAACACCCAATACAAAAAACAATAAAAAATTAATATAATTCTGTAATGTCTCTTAATATATAACAAAAGGTCGTTCTCTTATTAACCGTTTACCATTAAAAACACGTCGTATACGTCATTTTAACAGCACTAATTTAAATTCCATCAGTGTCTCTCCTATACGGAATAAAAAATTGAAAGTTACGTGTCTAGTGGGCAATTACGGAAAAGGTCAACAAATCTTCTTCATTCCCGATTAAGCGAGAAGACAAGGTTTTAATCTGTTACGTACCTAGTTTTAACTATAGAAAATACCAATGTTAAATATTTAAAGAGAAATTTAAATTACGGCGATTCAAACTTTCAATTTTATTTTTATTACACGTGGGTCATCATATAATATAATACAAATTTGGGTATTTTTTTTTAGATGCTTTATTGTCAAAAAATTCTCCAATTTGTATACAAAGCTAGAGCTAGAGTGCAAAACATATAAAAACACAAATAGAAACATACAATAAAAAGAAAAAGAAATACCTAACTATACAAAACTTTATACATTTGTGCAAATTGTACGTGGTCAAAATATTATATAAAATATTAAATATCAAAATATTCAACATCAAATCCTAAACACTAAACACCAAACATTAAACATTAAGCATGAAATCATTAAACCAGTGTGTAATATGCTCAAAATAAAGTATTAATTAAAAAAGTCGTTGACTGCGTATAAGGCTCTCTCCAGTAAGTATAATCTCAAAGCTCTGCGAAATGCGGGAAAAGATGTTATTGACTTCAGCCCAAATGACAAATAATTGTGCATTTTTTTGCATTGTACAATATAGAGCTTTTAACTAATTCTGAGCGTGGGGTTGGCAAATAAAGATCATGCTCCGTATTCCTAAGTGGATAAGTGTGAGATGGCCTATCTGGAATAAGCAAGCGGATTCAAATATGAATAAGGAAGGAAGAGTTAATATTTTAAATATTTTAAAGAAATCCTGGTAGTGAGTCTACTGTTTAGTCCCAGTGAATATCGAACAGCTCTCTTTTGTAGTTGGAAAATACGCTCAAATTGGGTCGCACAACACGTACCCCAGAATGGAAGGTCATATCGGAGGTGCGACTCAAAAAGGACATAATAGACTGTTCTAGCAGTTGACACGTTAAGCTCCCTGGAAACAGTTCTTAGCGCAAAACAGGCAGAACTTAAATTTTTTGATAAGGCATCGATGTGCAAGTCCCACTTCAAATGGTTGTCCACAACAAGCCCTAAGAAGTTCACAGATTCAACAACGTCAATAGTGGTGCTGTTAAGTACAAAAGGTTGCAATGTACTTTTATATGACAAAACTTTAGTTTTACAAACGTTGAGACACAGGAGATTAGAATCGCACCATGATTTAATGGTGATTAATTCACTAAATACAGTTCTATGAAGCGCCGTAATATCCGGGTTGCTCCAAATGAAACTAGTATCGTCCGCAAAGAGATAGACTTTACCGCTAATGTCCAGACAAGCAATGCCGTTGATAAACAGCAGAAACAAAATGGGGCCTAGTACTGAACCCTGGGGTACTCGACAATCTATTGGCCTGCAAGAAGACATCGACGTGTCAACCCTCACAAGCTGACTTCTGTTGTTAAGATTCGACTTAAACCATTCGAGAGGTACTCCTCTGAATCCGTAGTACTGCAACTTGTTAATTAAGATATTATGATTTACACAATCGAAAGCTTTAGAGAAATCACAGTAAATTGTTGCTGTAGAGTGATGGTTGTTCAAGTTGGAGTATACATAAATAAAAAGGGAAAACAGCATCATTTGTGCATTTTTTACTGAAAAATGCAAATTAATGGGTAGTAAGTATTTTATATTTAGAGAGAAAAGATAAAAAGAAGCTTTTTTTTAACCAATCTTTCAATGATCTGTGATAATGTGGGAAGGAGTGCAATTGGGCGATAGTTCGGAGCTTGGTCTTTATCTCCTCCTTTATGCAAAGGAATAATTATTGCCGTCTTAAGACAGTTTGGAAAAACCCCAATTTGGGATGACTTGTTAATTAAAGTAGTAAGATGGCTTAATGTGCATTCCGGCAGGTTTGAGAATATTTTCAGAGTAAGCCCATCAGTCCCAGATGAGGACTTGTTTTAATGTCTTTAATTGTGCTACGAAGCTCAGCAAATGCTACAGGCGTAGCATTTGCTGTGTAAATTCACACTAGCATTAGAGAGATATGAAAGTGGATGATGAGAAGGAGTTATGGTGTTCATTAAATCTTTAGCCACATTTACAAAGTAATTGTTTAGGTTCTCAGCGATAGTGCCGGACGAAGAAGCCTTATTCCTTAAGTCATTCACAATACACCATGATTTTTTAGCAAGGTTACCGGATTTAGCCAGCCTCTCATTATAATAAATGTTCTTGGCAGCTTTTATAGTTTTATGATAGACTTTTCTGTAAACTTTCACGTAATCATGGAAGAAAACGCTGTCCGAATATTTTTTTAGGTGAGATAATGAACGCATGTTCTTTTCAGATGTGCGTAAGCCTTTAGTTGATCAAGGTTTATGTTGTTTAATTTTGATAGGCCTAAGCGGAAAGGATTTGAACACCAGAGTAGATAAAGTTTTTATAAATCTAGAAAATTCGGTCTCGACATCATCAGAGAGGACAACCCAGTCAGTTGTTAGGCATAGGTGCTTGAAATTTAGAAAATATTTGTCCGAAAAAATACGGCATAATTTGCGGGAAGCAATTTTGCTTTTGGATTTTACTGAAAATTCTGTTAATACTGTTAATACTCATGATCATAGAAACCCGAGTTAAGGACAGCACAGTCAACGAATTCTGGATCGAAAGATGACAGAACATAGTCTATAGTAGTAGAACTAGTTTTAGTTATTCTAGTTGGTGAGTTAATATGCATCATTATACCAAAAGAGACGAAAATGGACTGAAGGGATTCTTGAGCAGCACACACACTGGAAAAGTCAACAGTAAGATCGCCTACACAAAATTAATTTGCTCCTTAAAGGCAGGAACTCAAGCAAGCTCAGTAATCTTTGACTGAATATATGCATGTCAGCGTCAGGTGTTCTGTAAATACAAACAAGATAGAGGTCATAAGCATTATGATAGACGATGGAAAATTCAAATACTTTCTCACACAATAAATTATCGAACTTAGTCACTGCCGAAAAGTCGTTGTTAGTAGACATTATCATAGTACCTCCATGAGATAAATTAATTGACAAACTCAGGCTCACCAACATTTATCGAATGTTCAGTTATGGCAATGATTTCTGGAAAATTAAGCTCTTCTAATAATAGAAATAATTCATCTATTTTGTGTCTTAAGGACTGAATATTAATAAGAAAATCACTAAGCTTGCCATCATCCAATTTTTCAGAGGGTGCTTGATCCCCTGTTCGCGTCAATCTACCTACAAATTCCCCCGTCTAATCGGAGAGCCAGTAGCAAAATAATTGTTATGACTTTCCCTAACCTTCTGAAGGTGTTAAGTATCTCCGATGAAAAGAAAGACCTGAAGGCAGAGAGATCCGTTTCAACTTAAGCAGAACCATACCGTAGGCGTCGTGGAAGCGATAATATAACTGACGCAAGGAGTCCACGTCACTAGGCAGCCTCTCCGAAGCCAGAGCTAATTTGATGCTGGTGTTGGTGTGTCCTTCAAAACACACACTGGATTGTTGGTCATGGAGATAGGCAAGGAACAGCCAAATAGCCTTTAATATGGAGGGGACCCTCAGTCTAGCCAGCAAATAACGTCCATTAGTCGCATCCGAATCTCGCGACAGCTGCTCTATAGGTGGAGTCATCGGGTCCATATCCAGCCCACTATCTCTCTTCGCCCTTTTCTCCACAACAGCCTCCAAATTCTCTAGCGCAAGAGACTTACTGGAGAGCTTCCCTGTCAGAGCTAACCCCAACAGACCTCACCCCTCCAAGTATATGTACAGATGTTGAGTCAGAGCGTGGTGGTAGGCTTCGGCCGTCGAAAGTGCCTGGTACAAAATGTTGATAGCCTGTGGACAAAGTACTTGCTACAGGCGGCGATACCTTTAAGGGTCTTAAATATGAATTGGCGGCCACATACTTATGTCCTTAAACTGCTTTAGGTGTTTTTGAAACCTTGAAATTGGAGTATGAACAGTCCTTATTCTTCAGCAATGGAAAGCATCGAATAAAGTCAGTAGTTCCAAGTTTTTCTTTGGCATAGTTGCAAGCTGGTTGCTGGTGGGATCTTGGACACTACCACATAATGCCAGTCTTCTTATATGGGGGATATGTGAGGTGTGGAAGCAATGACTTTAGGAGAAGTAATGTCTTTAGGAAGAGTAATAACCACTGTGTCATGGTTTTCTATGTGGTCGGGCTGAGTCGAAATCGATTTTTTTATTGTTGGTGGGTTACTCCT
>MU182690.1:320009-380919 GCA_016904865.1 Pissodes strobi
AAGGTACTTTGTAGTCGGAGTATTAGCAACAAACTGAAGATTAGACTAGTAAAGTGCTACATATTCCCAATACTGCTGTATGGATTCGAAGGTTAGACATTGACAGATACCCTACTAAAGAAGCTCGAAGCCTTCGGAATGTGGGTGTACAGGAGAATACTCCGCATTAGCTGGGTCGACAGGGTCCGAAATGAAGACGTCTTGCTGCACATGGGCAAGGGTACAGAAATAATGAAAACAATTAAGATACGTAAACTGGAATACTTTGCTCATGTGATGCGACATCCAGAAAGATATGGAATGCTTCACCTTATAATACAAGGGAAAATGGTAGGAAGAAGAGGGCCAGGCCGAAGAAGAACATCCTGGCTTAAAAACCTCCGAGATTGGTTCCATAAGTCCACCACATCCCTATTTCGTGCGGCAGTCAATAAAGTTATAATAGGCAGAATGGTAGCCAACGTTCGGTAACGGACAGCGATATTTCAGTTACTAGTGAACTTGTGAATGCATGCGGTTTAAAGACCTGCACTTGGCAAGCATATGGCCCTCCCCTCGCTTCGCTCGCTCCGGGGCTCATAGAAAGGCAACTAACCAAGTGCTAACCTAATCCAAAAAATCAAGGAAAAAACTGTTTACTTAAAAAAAACAAAACCGACGGGATTTGAACCCGGATCGCCGAAGTGTAGGCTAACCATGCAGACCCCTAGACCATCTGCTGAGTTACAAACAACTGGTTGCATCGCGAAGACATGCGTCACCTCATGTAGCTAGCCAATCACGCGCTTCTCATTCACAAGTGCACTAGTAACTGAAATCTCGCACACACACACAGGAACGTTGGTGATGATGCATTTTTATTGTCGAAATGTCGCAAAACATAGGTATTGAATTGGGAGTAAAAATGAGAAACATGCCCAAATTTGAATAAAACAAGTGACATTTATTGATCATGTTTATCTTACAAATGTTTGCCTTTTTCTACACTTCAGTGTACTATTCTTTGGAAAATAATTATAGTTAATTTATCATTAATTATCATTTTACAGCACCGTATGAAGGACAATAATTTTTACGAGCGTTCTCTGATGATGATGATTTTTCAAGGCGAAACGTAGAAAAACATATGTTTGTGATAAGTCATTGGGTAGCAAATCAAATTTCCTTTACAATATGAAATAAACCGTATTTAAAACAAATAAATAGCTTCTGCATATTTCATTTTTTTTTGACTCTCGTTAATCATTTTGGATCTATAAAGAAAATTAACTTTAGGTGCTTTGCGTATCTTTCCTAATATCTCAGAAACGAACAGCAATTTCGTTACACTGTAAACGTATTATGACTTTTGAATATAAAAGCGGAACTTTTGCGGTCAGATTGTATTGATTTTATGCGTTCGTTGCGTCATGGAAAAAAATACGTTAACTTAAAGAGTTTGGAAATCACCGCAATTATTATAATCATTTTCGGCATTAACGCCAGTGTTGCCGTTCTATATATTACAATTATACAATTGTAATAGATATATTACTACTTTCAAGCATCTACTACCTTAGGGGTTAAATCTATAATAAAACTGAATATTTATCTGCACAAATTACAAAAACTACATGTCCTATATTAAAGATACATTTATAAGCGCAACCACAAACATTTTCCTGCCTCTCCCGGACTGTATGTGTGAAATGGGCTACTGGCCATGGTGTGGTGGATAACCAGACCTTCATGGAAAATATGCGACTGGTCAAAAATCAAAATCGCAGTCAATCATGCTGAAAGTATGCACATGGAATGTTCAAGGTCTTAACACTGCCGGAAAGCTGCGGACAATTGAAGAAGAAATTAAGAACTTAGCAGTAGTAGGTATCTCGGAAACTCATTGGAAAACAAATGGCCACTTTGTATCAAACAACGGTAATTTGATTATATGCTCTAGCAACGAACATCAATCAATAAATGGGGTGGGCATTATTGTACACAAACAACAGAAAGAAGCAGTTCTTGGATATAACACTGTTGATGATAGAATTGTAACAGTGAAACTACGAGCAACACCTATTAACTTGAATATAATTCAGGTATATGCGCCCACATCAAAATCTACCCAAGAGGAAATAGACAACTTTTATGGTAAACTAAACGAAATAGAGAACGGTTACTGATCACTGGTGATTTCAATGCGAAGATTGGTGACACGAGTCAAGATAACCACATGAGAAATGTGGCAGGAAAATATGGCATTGGCAAACGAATGAGCGGGGAGAAATGCTCCTAGACTTTTGCGCAGAGAACGGTCTCTACATAACTAACACCCACTTCAAACATCATATTCGAAGGTTGTACACATGGCGATCTCCCGATGGAATCACCAGAAATCAAATAGATTACATCTTAATAGCCAAAAGATGGAAATCCTGGATACGAGATACAAAGACCTATCCCGGGATGGATTGTGGCAGTGATCACAACGCTTTAGTAGCAGAAATTTGTATCAAACTAGGAAAACCAATTAAACCAAAGAATACAACGAACAGATGGGATTTGAACAATAACCTTTCATATCGAGATGAAGTCACACAAACTCTGACAAATTTGAACCTAGAAGGAAGTACACAGATGAATGCAGAACAATTATGGACGAAATTTAGAGACACTCTTAAAGAGGCAGCTGAAAAATGTAAACCCTGTGGAGAACCAAGAAAGCAGTGGATATCTAATGAAACGTGAAATTTAATTGAGAACAGAAAAAAGATTAAAGCGAGGGGTTTAGATAACGAAAATCGCCTCATAACATACAACGAAATGACAAAAACTATCAATAGAGCTACTCGAAGAGATAAAGAGGCAGTCATATCGTCAATATGTGAGGAAATCGAAGACCACTCATACCAAAATGAACCAAGGAATCTGTTTCATAAAGTCAAACAACTAACTGGAAAATTCCAACCTCGCTCACTCTCTGTGAAGAACGATTCTGGAAAAGTTCTCACAAAAGAATCGGAGGTAATAGAGCGATGGCAAAACTAGTGCAGTGTTCTAATGAACGAAGAACACAAAAGTAATCAGAAATCAACACAACCGGAACAACTTGAGCCACCGATACTTAGAACTGAGGTGGAAGCAGCTCTTAAAAAACTAAAGAGTAGAAGATCGGCAGGACGAGATGGAATTGTTTACTGAGATGTTGCAGGCAACCGGAGAAATGGGACTAGACATTATCCATCACATCTGTAACAAAATATGGTCAAACGAAAGATGGTCAACAGAGTGGACGGAATCAGTGTACATTACGTTGCACAAAAAAAGGGGCAAAAGATGTTTGCGGAAATCATAGAACAATAAAGCTATTGTTCTATGATTAAGCCATGCGAGTAAAATAATGCTCTATATAATGCAAGAGCGACTAAAGCAATATCTACTTCCACAAATTTCTAAAGAACAAGCCGATTTTATCCCCGGTAAAGGAACCAGAGATCAACTTGTTAATATTAGACAAATAATTGGAAAATGCCATGAATTTAATGTACCAGCGATCTTCTGTTTCCTAGACTACTCAAAGGCTTTCGATACCGTCAAATGGGACCACCTATAGATGGTTTTAAGGGAAATGGCAGTACCGCAATACTTAATATATTTAATAAAGACCTTATACTATTCTAACAGTGCCTTCGTTCGTATCAATAACGCAACATCAGAGAGAATTACCATCAGTAAAGGTGTACGACAGGGCTGCGTTCTCTCTCCCATTCTGTTTAACATCTACGGAGAATGAATTATCCGCAAAGCAACAGAGAACTAGAACGGAGGTATATCGATAGGTGGCCAGAAGATCTCGAATCTAAGATATGCCAACGACACAACAATTCTGACTAGTTCAGAAGAAGATATGACGGAAATCCTACAGCGGATTGAAATATACAGTGAAGAAGCTGGTCTTAAACTTAAACGGTCAAAGAGTTGTATTCTGGTAGTAGAGCAAACACCCTACCGCAACATTTTGAAAATGTTCGGGACATACCAAGAACAGATGAAGTTATTTACCTCGGGGCACGTATTTCGAACACCGGTAACTGCGAAGAAGAGGTGAAAAGGAGAATAGGAATGGCAAAATCGGCATTATTTCAATTGACCAAAATTTGGAAAGATCACCACATCATAAAACAAACAAAGAAAAAGTTGATGAGCTCCCTAGTGTTTCCTATTGCTACATATGGCTCTGAATCCTGGTCACTTAACGCAGCGTGTCGCAGAAGAATTGAAGCTTTTGAGATGATTTGCTACCGACGCATGTTAAGAACTCCTTGGACTGCGCGGAGAACCAACCTCCCCACCAGCGGCTACTACCAACAATTCAACATCATATACTACGTTTCTTTGCTCATGTAATCAGACGAAACGGGATGGAAATACTGTGCATACAAGGCAAAGTCGTTGGTAAAAGGAGAAGGGGTCGGTCACCCGTGAGATTCATATATCAAATAAAAAGTCTCACTATTCTATCTATGACCGAGGTGATGAGAGCAGCAGAAGGCAGGAAAACATGACGGGCGGTTATCAACTCTGAGTAACACGAGGGGTCACGATACTCGGAATCGAGTTATGACTAAGAAGAAGAAGACTATGTAAACCTAGTCAAAATTGTTAAATCACCCATATTGCGTTTACCAGCAGACTCGTCTTTGTGTTGCTGTTTGTTTACTATTGCTATACTCAAACCTCGAATATGTTTCGTTTGTCGGCAGCGTCGGCACTACATGTGCTGCGTTCGGGTATTAAAATGGACCTGGAGTGGAGTACGAGTAGATTTTCGGACACGTGATCTTGGAGCGTATGGCGTCAAAATGTATAGTTGAACGATTCTGAGTTGTTGAACCTGGAACGACCAGATTACTGACGGATTCAATTTAATATTTAGGAGAAGTGTTTTTCCAAGAGAATTCGAACACAATGTTTGTTCAATTAGAAATTCTATTAATGTTTTGTTACATAGTACCAGTGACCCATCTTATATAACGGGGTTACATGGCCACAAAATTGTGGGCACATGACCCAAATAAAATTTTTCACAAAATGATAATCAAAAATGACCCTTCTCGCTCGATTCTCAAACTACGCAAGCCCACTCTAATATCTTCCTTCTGCGAGGTGGAACTTTTGGAGTAAACTCCTTTACTCTACTCCGCAATAGTCGAACGCTGAAAGAGCTACTCCACTTGCACGAAAAGCTTTACCCGAACGGCTGGAGTACCTTTAGGTATGCACGGAGTGAATGGCATGAGTAGGGGTCATCATTTTCTTGAAAACTTCTTGATCTTGTCTTGATTTCAAGAGAAGATCAAGACAAGAAATAATCCTTGTTTTTCAAGACAAGACAAGAAATTACTTCTCAAGATCAAGAT
This sequence comes from Pissodes strobi, assembly GCA_016904865.1. Classification (NCBI taxonomy): domain Eukaryota; kingdom Metazoa; phylum Arthropoda; class Insecta; order Coleoptera; family Curculionidae; genus Pissodes; species Pissodes strobi. The sequence continues at coordinate 325,412 of MU182690.1, forward strand.
TCCTTGGAAAGAAATCAAGAAAATCTTGAAATTTCTTGAAAACCTAGAATTATTAAAAAAAACTAATTTGTTTGCTAGTTTATTGAAAAAAAAACAAAGCACTGCAACATTTTTAACAGATGAATAAAACTAATATATTATGCCAAACATTTTTTATAATACCAAGCACTTTGCCTGTCACTTGTCCAAAGTTGACATATACACTATGAGCCAAGTTAGATTGTAACCTTTCTTAATGCTTAATACATACCACTTCAAAAGTCTTGGACCCCCAAGTACTTTTCTCATAAGATGCAATGCAAACATGTCCGTCTGAAAACACGCATATCTAGTTTATTAAATAAGCAAACAAAGTGATCCAAAAAATAAAATGCCAAAAAAGAAACTTCAAAAAGATTACAAAACTAATGTACTGCTGTAACCAGTGGATTATGTAGGTACAGAGTGTTAAGAATTTTCAGAGAAATCCTAAATTTTGAATTCACTCGGTATAAAAAAATCTTCAATTTTGACGTACATTTTTGGTATTACTTTATAGACAATTCATTGGCAAAGTTATCCACCCTAAGACCTTAGTCAATCTTTAGTTTCTGTTTCATACGGGGAGAGTCAAAAATTTATGTTTATCTAAAAACTCTCAAAAAAACTCTGAGCACTCTGCATATAGACCAGTGATTACGGCAGTAGATTCACTTTGTAATATATGTATATATGTAACGTGTCTTATGAGAAAAGTAGTTGGGGGTCCAGGACTTTTGACGCTGTGTGTAGTTTTTTATTTTCAAAAGAATTTTTTATCATTTTTGGATATGTTATGGCTTAAGATATTGGGATCAAAAAGTACATTGCAAAGCGGGTCTACTTCAATGGCGCACAGAAAAGGGGGTATTTTTTTAAAACCAATGTTTCAGGTCGTTGCAAAAATGAAGATGTTAAAATATGCAAAAAAGATTGGAAAGATTTTGGAATATTGACCATTAAAATAACAGGCATATACAAACAAAATTGAAATATTTTAATTTTGGTAAATGTCTTGTGGGCCAAATTAAATTGGATCATTCTGCTTCAGTGGTGTAAATTTCGCTACGTACCTAAACAACGCAAATGAAGCAACGAACTGTAAAATAATACTACCCTGGCCCTGGCCGCCTGAACCTCTTCGGATTCTACGCATAAAGCATAAATATCACCTCAGGCAATCTTACCGCTACTTTTAAACGGGGGTTCCCCTTTTGTCAAGATATCAAGATATTTCAAGATTTATTGAGTCAAGACAAGACACCAACTCTCAAGAAATGGTCGAGACAAGATTTTTTTTATTTCTTGAAAATATTCCAAGACAATACAAGAAATTGCTTGCCAAGATAAAATTTCTTGTCTTGCCGATCCCTAGGCGTGAGCATCCCGAACGCGCCTATGTATAGTCGACACTACATGCCCGACCGCATATATTTCTTTCTTAAAATCCTAACGAGTCCTATCGCCTGACGAGTCCTGGGCTGCGCGTGCATCACAATGTTTAAATAAACACATTTCTGACAAATAAATGTTTTTATGGTTCAGCGGATCGGTATTAGTGAGCCTCGTAGCTCAGTGGTTAAATCCTGCGTTTCTGATACGGCGGCGGAGCGAGTTCGATTCCAATGGGAAGCCTTGCTTTTTAAGGTTAAGTTTGTAAAACTTTTTTTTCCTCGATTTTGGGCATCCCTTGGGTTAGTTTTGTCTGCTTGCGCCCCCGGAGCGAGCCAAGCGAACGGAGGGCATTGCATGAAGTAATAAAAAATGCAAATGTAAACATTGTGATGCGCGCACAACTCAGGACTCGTCTGGCAGTAGAACTCGTTAGGATCTTTAAGAATAAAATATATCCTGCCCAAGTATTTTCGAATAATTACCAAATTGTTACCCAAGTAACACAAAAGTATTTATAAAGGGTTAAACAAACGTTTATATCACTAGTTTATAGAGTAAAACGATGCTATAAAAGGTAAGATAATCAATTATATATTACTTATATGGCTGCTATTTGCCTTAAAGGGACCACTTTACTCAGCTATTATATAAAAGTGTAACTAAATGCTCCAAAAAAACTATTCTATAATACTTCTATATAACTCTTTTAACACGCCAATATTTAGCCACTATATAACTTCTTGAACTAAGTATAGCGCTTACCATCACCATTATAAAGAACATATAAGGAATGCATCTATATAGTAAAGTTAAACTTGCTCTTAAATTGCAATAATGCTGTGTAAGTATTATTATATGGCGCTTATGTAACTGTTTTTTAATGCAATTTAAGCGATTAAATATGCCTTATATAACTTTTATATATTTGCAAAGTGTTCTACTGGTAGAACAGAAAAATCAAGTGTTGCCGAGCATGCTTTTGATAATAATCATAGAATAACAATTAAAAATTTAAAATTAATTCATAATATAACTGATAGGAGATTATTAGACGCATATGAAAGTATGGAAATTATTAGATGTAAGAATAGTTTAAATAGAGATAGAGGGCCTATTCCGTATAGTCCATTGTATTGGTTGATCAAGCGTGACTAGCGGGATCCCAGGATTGGTTCTTTCTAGTTCCGCTTGATTAAGCAAACAGTAGTATAAAAGGGAGTTAGGTAGATTTTAATTTTAGTTTTAATCATCTCCTGATGATGCTAACATGGTTAGCGAAACGCGCGTCGAGTGCAAATATTCTGTTTCGGTATTGTGGATAGAACTCTGTTTTAGTGCATGTTGCCGAAGGTTCCAAACCCCAACGTAGTCAATAATTTTTTAATAAATTAATCCGAAATAAGTGTTTTATATGAATTCTAAAAATTTTGATGAATAGAATGTATTAATTTACTACCGAAATCCAATTTTGTTTTCTAATAAAATGCCGATTCATCTATCAACATTAGATTTCAGGAAATAATATGGAGTCGCTAACAAAAACTCTTAACATCCTGTGTAGTGGTATTTCACGACAGGTAATCTGTCCCTTTAAATGGCATATAAGCGTTTAAATAATCTTCATAAAGCATCTATAAAGATATCATTTGTCTGTATAAGAGGATCCTAGGCATGTTTACAAAGCAAGTATATAGCTTAAAAGTCATAAGGAATGTCTTTATAGAACAATTAAATAGCTAGTTTATAGCAGCTCTCAAATTACTTTCTTAAACCGCTTAAAGAACTAAATTTAAAGAACCAAAATATCACTTAAGCAAATTAGTAATCTAAGATTCTGCAATAACTCTATATAGTCATAAATGAAGCACTTTTAAATAATTTTTAAAGCAATTCGTATATAAAGCGCCATCCTATGTAAAATGTCCAGATTTCTTCAGGTTTTTCCAGTTCTTAAAGTTATCATTTTTAATCATCTTGACAACAAATTATTAATTGGAACACAACTAAAACACTAAATATACTCTCTATAGAAGCGTTGAAAGACAAAAATTCCTAACATCCTGTGTAGTGGTATTTCACGACGCCATTTTGCTTAAACAGGTAATCTGTCCCTTTAAATGGCATATAAGCGTTTAAATAATCTTTATAAAGCATCAATAAAGATATCATTTGTCTGTATAAGAGGACCTTAGGCATGTTTACAAAGCAAGTATATAGCTTAAAAGTCATAATGAATGTCTTTATAGAACAATTAGAAAGTTACTTTATAGCAGCTCGCAAATTAGGTTCTTAAACCGCTTATAGAACTAAATTAAAGGACTAAAATATCATTTAAGCGAATTGGTAATCTGAGATTCTGCAATAACTCCATATAGTCATAAATGAAGCACTTTTAAATCATTTTTAAAGCAATTCGGATGTAAAGCGCCATCCTATGTAAAATGTCCAGATTTCTTCAGGTTTTTCCAGTTCTTAAAGTTGTCATTTTTAATCATCTTGACAGCAAATTATTAATTGGAACACAACTAAAATACTAAATATACTCTCTATAGAAGCGTTGAAAGACAAAAATTCCAAACATCCTGTGTAGTGGTATTTCACGACGCAATTTTGCCTAAACAGGTAATATGTCCCTTTAAATGGCATATAACCGTTTAAGTAATCTTTATAAAGCATCTATAAATATATCATTTGTCTGTATAAGAGGATCCTAGGCATGTTTACAAAGCAAGTATATAGCTTAAAAGTCATAAGGAATGTCTTTATAGAACAATTAAATAGCTACTTTATAGCAGCTCTCAAATTACTTTCTTAAACCGCTTAAAGAACTAAATTAAAGAACCAAAATATCATTTAAGCAAATTGGTAATCTGAGATTCTGCAATAACTCCATATAGTCATAAATGAAGCACATTTAAATCATTTTTAAAGCAATTCGGATATTCAATTCAATTCAATTCAATTCAATTTATTCAATTAATATATTCTACAGAGGTACAATATTTAACATACTAGATAGGCACCTAAGCAACTTAACACTTGTGTGTGCCTATAAAGGTACTAAATTAATACTTAATAAATCTAATGACAGTTATTCAACATTAATGTTTTACCTGCACTAGAGCATTACATCCCAAAAACAACAAGAAAAAAAAAGTTCAATTGATATCCATTCTTTAATTTTCTTAACTTTATGTTTGTTTTCTTTTTCAGTTTTACAGGAATTAAAAAGTGCTTTAAACTGTGTAACAAATAAGTTTGTAGCTGCATTCACATCAGTTAACTGTAAGATTTCTGACCAATCTGTATTTTTTATAAGATTTACGAATTTATTATAATCTATTATTTGATAAACCTTAGATTGTGTATCTTGGGCAACAGGTACTGGATTTTTTATTTGCAATATGATAGGGAAGTGATCAGTTGTATCCGTATCTAGAACAAAGGTTTTGACTAAGTCTTTGTTTTGAGTTTTTAGAAAAAAGTGATCAATACGTGTTTGTGTTTCAATAGTCACCCTGGTTGGGATTCCAATAAATTGTTGTAAACCAAAAGAGTTAAGCATAGGTAAATATTTGTTAACATTAGATTTCTCCCTTTCCGTTGTATTAAATAAGTTTAAGTTTATATCCCCTGTAAAAATTTCCCAATCCTGGTTTAAGTTGTATAGAAAAAAGTTTTCTAAATCATTAATGAAATTGTTTATAGGAATTGGGGGAGGCTTATACACTGCAGAAAGACCAAAAGATAAGTTATTTATAGAAAAGACAAATCTGCTTAAGCATGCTTTAGATACTGGCAGTTTATGAGTTGTAAAATGTACATTTATGTTCGATTTTATATATACCATACACCATCGTTTTTGTTATAATCGCCATTATTATAAAATTTATGGTATCCAGGAATATTGAATGCGTCCAAATCCTTAATTTTAAAAGTTTCTGTAAAAACAAAACAATCATATTGAAAAAGTTTAAAGTTTTCTATAAGCAAAATAATTTGATCAAAGTTGCATTTTAAGCTTCTTATATTAAGTTGTAAAACACAAAACAATTGAGAATCTACGTTAAATTGTTGCAAAAATTGCGTATAATCTACAAGTTTTCCTAAATGATCTTCACTCTGGCCCAGTAGTTGATTAAAAATTTCAATTTCACTCTGTACAGGGTGTTCACCCATAATGTCCCCCCCCCCCTTTAACTTTGTTAATTTTTAAGCTACAAAAAAATAAAAAACAAAATTGTAGGCTTTTAATGTAGTTTTTGCACACGTAAAGGAAAAAACAAAAAATTGTGCAGTATACAGGGCAGATCAATAAGAAACATTTTTTTAAATCTAGCCCCCATTTATTATTCGAATTTTCGATTTTCCATAAAATTCTAAGGATTTTTAATATAACACACTATATGCCTATTCCTAATACTTTAGGAGTTATTGACAGTTGAAGTCGCTATTTTGTTTTGTTCTTTTATTTTTTTATGGCAACAGCCACCTAAGAATATAACTTTTTTTTAGCTTTTGAAGTCATTGAGGTGTAAATAGTGAGTTTCCTCAATTCGACCTCATTGCTTCGAGTAGTGCTTTTGTAACTTCTGTTTTAAAAATGATTAAAAGAATTATTATTATAATTAAAAATAGCGACTTCAACTATCAATAACTCCTAAAGTATTAGGAATAGGCATATAGTGTGTTACATTAAAAATGCTTAGAATTTTAGGTAGAATCGAAAAATCGAACAAAAAATGGGGGCTAGATTTTAAAAATGGTTCTTTTTGATCTAACCTGTATACTATACAATTTTTTGTTTTTTTCTTTAGGTGTGCAAAAACTACATAAAAAACCCTACAATTTTCTTTTTTTATTTTTTTTGTAGCTTAAAAATTAACAAAGTTAAAGGGGGGGGACATTATGGGTGAACACCCTGTACAAGCTCTGTGATTTCTAATAGTCACTAATCGATGTTAATAATTTCAAATAGAATTAATTACTTCAAATCACTTTCTAAGCGCCATCCTATGTAAAATATCCAGATTTCTTCAGGTTTTTCCAGTTCTTAAAGTTGTCATTTTTAATCATCTTGACAGCAAATTATTAAGTGGAACACAACTAAAACACTAAATATACTCTCTATAGAAGCGTTGAAAGACAAGAATTCTTAACATCCTGTGTAGTGGTATTTCACGACGCCATTTTGCTTAAACAGGTAATCTGTCCCTTTAAATGGCATATATGCGTTTAAATAATCTTTATAAAGCATCAATAAAGATTAGTGGTGTCAAAAAAGTAACTACTCGTTACTTTATATTCGTTACTATCGAATACCCGAAGTACCGAATACCGAACCGAGAACTCTATCGTTACTTCGTTACTTTGAATACAGTGATTACATTACACGGTAGCGTAGTCGGCACTTACACCGCTATGGTCTGTGTCGCAGCATATTTTATCGTATTTCGTCTAGATACTTTGAAATATTTGCAGTGCTGTTACTGCTGTTGTGCTGTTCCATTGTTCTAAGGAATTTTGGTTATGAAAGGTATGTCGACCAGCGACCTTATCGAATTTATGAGCTAAGATGACATTATAGACTTTATATTAAATGGACTGCTTAATTTCAGAGAGGAGAAGTAGTCTGAAGGGAAAGAATGTACAAAATATATTTTTTTACATTGTAATTATGACCTCTGAGTACCTGTATTTATTGATATTTTTTTATATTCTAGATATGTTGTGTTTGTTTAGTTTTCTAGTACTTTAGGATTATTATGAGCAGTGTTCATAAGTAAATACACAGATTATAAAGTGTTTATATTATTTACTATGTAATAATGAACATTTATGCTGCTTGCGTTACATACATGTTTTGTTTCCTCGTACCACGTATTTCTGTTATTTCATTATTATGAAAAAAGTTGTTGATGACCCAAATAGCCAAATATATGAAGCAAGTGCTTTAACTTCATACACGTTCGTAATTAAACAGTATTTCACAAGAGCATTTAGAATTTTCTTATTAGCCAAAAAAAATTATAATGATTGAAAAAGATGAAGGTATTGCAGTAAAAATTATGATAAACGATAGTAGTAACCATAGATAAATATTAAGGGGGAAAGTAACGAACCATACAATACCCAAAATATACCTACTAATCGAAGTTATCAAAGTAACGAAGTAACGAATATTTGAAATGATTACTTTATACCAAAGTAACGAAAAGTAACGAGTAGTCAAAAGTAACGAAAATCGACACCACTAATAAAGATATCATTTGTCTGTATAAGAGGATCTTAGCAGTGGCGGCTCGCGGCTTTGAAAAGTGGGGAAGAGCTACCGACATCGACAGAGGGAACAGCGCCGCAGGAGAAATTTGTTTTGGGGTCCACGCCCAAACTGCCAAAATATGTTAATAATTATTACCGGTATTTTTTAGGTAAATCATCAAAAAATAAAATATATTCATATTGTATTAGCAACAAATCATTTTGTTGCTAATACAAATGTCTACGAAAAACACACTAAAACTAGAATATATAGAAAATATCTGTTGTATAATACTATAATGGATCAACCGTTGAATGTAAATAAATAGTATATTATTTTATATGGAGGAAAAGTGATACTTTTCATGGCGCGCTCGTGTTTAACAGCCGAACGGAGTGAGGCTGGTAATAGAGAGCAAGCCATGAAAAGTAACTTTTCCTCCAAATAAAATATGCTGTTTTTTCTTCAAATGTCGACAAATTAATGCAAAAACATCTCTTTTAATAGTAATAATATCTAATTATTATTAAAGATAAATGGGTCCGCAAGGCGGCTTAGACCGGGTTCGCAAGGCGGCTGCTTAGACCACGGTCGTAGGTGGCCTTGCTTAGACCGGTGTCAGTGAATATATAACATAAAGCTGTCAGTGGACACTGTCAACAATAATTATTTTTTTAAGATTGAGTCTCCGATTGCGTTTTAATTCCGTATTGATAAGCAGTTATAGAGTAAGTTCGATTAAATAATAACCAATTTGTTCCTAAATTAGTGATTTTTAGAAATGCAGTCACAAATTGAGTGATAAATACAAATTTTAGTTTAATAACTCTTGAGTTGTGGACGCTTATTTTGTTGTTTGTTTGTATTGTATTTATGTTGCTATGACAACACTTTTACCTCCGCCGGCGGAAAAGTGAAAAGTAAAGCTCCGGCGGAGGAAAAACGAAACTTCACGGCCGCCTACACAGGCGAGTAATGACGGATTTACTGACGTTTGAAGAAAAAAATAATTCCAAGAATTCACGGCGGAATGTCCCCTAATAAACTCGCAATAAACGAAAGAACGTGCTTTCGCGGTGTTCTGAGAATGGAAGTGCTACACGCCAGCTCTTCCAATCATGCAAACCAAAGAAATGTACGACCATTACGACGTTATCGTTGTCATGACAACCAACTAGTTGCGCTTATACTTTTGATGACTTGACGGCTCTCGAGCGATGCCTCTTCCGTAAAGGGCTACACATATGATAATGAGATTGTCACTGCTATCGGCGCCTACGCGAATAGAAATGGACATTTTCATGTGGGTTCACCTCTGTTCGATTCGATAGTGGAGTTAACGGGCAATGTGCAGGCGGCGAGATTCTTGTTCTTGTTTTATGAAGCTTTGATTTTAATATTTGAAAACAATTGAATTATTAGTTATTAGAGGGGTAACGGGAAACAGATTATTCCTAAACTAAGAAAATTTTATCATTGAATCTTAACATATATTATTTTACTGATGAATGAATTAATTGTATTTTTTTAAATTAAATTTTCTTGAGGAAGTGGCACTTCCCCTACTTCCGCTGAATAGCCGCCACTGGATCTTAGGCATGTTTACAAAGCAAGTATATAGCTTAAAAGTCATAATGAATGTCTTTATAGAACAATTAGAAAGCTACTATATAGCAGCTCTCAAATTACGTTCTTAAACCGCTTAAAGAACTAAATTATCATTTAAGCAAATTGGTAATCTGATATTCTGCAATAACTCCCTATAGTCATAAATGAAGCACTTATAAATCATTTTTAAAGCAATTCGGATATAAAGCGCCATCCTATGTGTTACTTGGGTACTTATTATGCACAATCCGGCAACGTTGGATTAATATTTCAAATTTGACAGGAACCATCGAATTTCGAGTTTTTGAAAATTATGGCTTTTATGGAATTATTTTTTTTTTGCTTAAATAACGTATTTCCCGCATTTGTTTTATCTGTACTATTTCAAATGTTGTCTTCGTAATAAAAAAAAATAATAATACAAATCCACTATCCGTAAAGTCGCCCGAAATCTCCGGACCCATTATTCGTTAACTGGATTTGGAGATTTCAAATACCTGAATTTGTTAAATTTAATTTATATTATTTATTTATATTACATTTGATAGTAGTTGCGACTCAATCGCCAGTCAAAGTCAGCAGCAGATTCAAGTTTGTGCCGAGGAAACCATATTTCAAAACCACTACGCCAAAAGAGACAACTTCTAACACTACCGATCAAACTTTGGAGCCTACGAATCAGCATTTGTTGGAAAACACGTCGACGTAAGTACTCATTAAATTCTCAAATAAATTTATTGATAGTACACACAAACGGTCGAGATCTATACTGATCTACAATATAATATTTATTACATCGTATAAAAAAAAAACGGTGTGTGCTTAAGACCACAAGATAAAGGTGGAAATTTCAACAATGGAATATTAATATTATGAATTACAATTTTTTTGTGTTCTATATTTGGAAATTACTTGCCGCAACTTTGGCTAAATTTTGAATCGTGATTTTCCGAGAGTTTTTCCGGAAAATTTTTGTAAATAACTAGAGAAACACTAATGGTTTTTCGTCATCTACGCTATCAGTTTAGCTGGTAAGCACATTGTCATCCATATTAAAATGTTTCGATTTTTTTTTAGGGAAGGTGATGAAAATTTTGTATTGACTATAGATTTTTTATTTTTCTAGAAAAAAACGTTTTCTAATTTGATACCAATACTTTCGAATCTGCTGAATTCAAAAGTGATTACTTATCGTTTTCTATAGAAACGATTAGTTTTTAAAGTATGATTTTTTTTTATTTTTACAGTTTTTACAATTTTTAACTCATTTTTGAGTATATTTTTCGGAAAATGTTTGTGAAAAACCAGGTCAACTAGAGAAAAACTAATTAATTTTCGTCACCTATGCTATCAGGTTAGTTAGTGCTAGTAAGCACATTTTCATCCTTATTATAAAATTTCGAATTTTTTGAGGGAAGAACGAAAATATTATATCGACTATAGATTTTTTAACGTTTTCTGATTTTATACCGATACTTTTAAACTTGCTGAATTCAAAAATTATCACTGTTTTTAAAATATGATTTTTTTAATGTAGGAGATACAAAAAATGTTATCGCGACATAACAATTTTAAGAATCATAGAGTCACTCCTTCTATATAGAATAGTGTGAAAACGGCAGTTTTCTATTCTATTTAGGTAAATTTTGAATCGTGATTTTCCGAGGAGCTGCAATTTTGAAATTGTTTGAAGACTGTTTTATACTTCAGAATTTCTGCTCGAATTTATTCATCAACATCGTTGCAAATTTATTCTACATCAGCTCATTTGGAGATTAAAGTTTTATGATAGTTCCATCAATTCTACCAGTAAGCGTGAATTCTTTAGACTAATTTGTATAGATTGACACATTTGACAGAAATGTGGAACCTGTCCTATGTTATGCTCTTTCTGTCCTTCTAATAGGCGCAAAACCTTCACTCTAGCTTAGAAGGAACCGAGAGTGAATAATTTCAAAATTTTAAAGTCAGAGAACGAGTTGTCACCGAGCGTACAAATTAGGCCCTAGCGCAAATGTCAGAGAGTAGGGGTGGGTTTTATTTACAGGGCATCACGGGCTTGTAGACAGCACAAGCGAGAAATACCCCAAAGTTGAAATATAGAACTCGTTTTAGCTTACGCTTCGCGACAAAATCAATGAATAACCACAAATTTGTTATTTTTTTCTATCAAGAAAACCGATCAATAAAATAACAAAAATAAGTTAGAAAATTAGATCAGATTTAAATGCCGGAAATTTATCAGTAATAATAATGGAAAAATAATTACTCAAAAATTAATCAAAAATCAAAGTCAGCAACAAGCAAATACTCGAATATTAACCTAAAAAAACTAAAGTCAGTGATAAATCTATACTCAAATATTAATCAAAAAAATACTAAAGTCAGTGATAAACAACAATATATAACAAATTTTAATCAAAGTAAATCCAGAACGTTTCAATTATTGAGCGCAAGTAATAAAAAAAAATCAGATACTTCCTCTGGAACGTTACCGCTTAAGGGAAATTCAGAAAATTAAATAGCCAAATGAAAACAGGTGAATACAGTAAATGGAAAGTTAGTTTATTACTATTAAATGAAATATATCATAGCTGATCAAGAAGAAAGAAGAGATGAGAAAATGACCAGTAATTCTAGCTGATTAATGTATTGTAACAACTATATTTCAACGGGAAATAGTAGGCTTTACTCGGTTATTTCATGAAGTAAATTACACGCTTTATGTAAACCAACGCCGAAATATTTAATCGTAATATATGATGAACGCGTTAAGCATTAACAATAAAAAAATGTCAAGAAAATATGAACGCAGGCCCGCGTTACTGCAAAAACCTACTCGTTATGGGAAAATTCAAGTAACTCGAATAATCACTTAATCAATGGCTAATTAACGGACGTCAAATCATGATTTGCTACAGAGCCGTAGCTAACTATGTTTTTCTGGGTATCAGTTATGATACGTTGGTAACAGCCGCAAAGGAAAAAAATTAAAATAACTAGTACGACCTGGCGTTATTGTAGCAACCAATCAATTATAGCATTTAAGGAATGTTAAACTTAAGCGTAAGTACTCGTCGGTCAAGTTACCAGTAGGACAAAGATAATGAACAGTTTGTTTGAATATAAAAAAATATATCAAGGGCCACAATAAAAATTAAGAATAACTCAAAGTCTACTAGGCCGTATCAACAATAGTAGTTGTCTGATCTACAGGTATCTAACGACTCTAACGTAAGCCAGAAATCGTGAAAAATTGAGAATGATAATAAAAAAAACTAGTTCGACTTACAACGTTATTGCGTCAGTCAATTAAAGTACAAAATTCAATCCAAAATCGGATTGGTTCTAGATCAAACGAGTAATTTCAGAATTCGATCAAATAAAATCAGGCGTCTTAGGCTAGACAAAATTATGTAGAACTCCTTTTATTTATAGAATAATACTCCAGGTAACTATAGAGTTTTGTATTAACTTTAGCAAATAATATATAAGACGCTATAGTAACGCTACATAGTGTATATTCTTATAATCTACGTAGGTACGCATATAAATTGCGTCAGTCAGTCTTTTATTCTCTCTATATATGCCCGGTTGGTGTAGGTTCATATTATGTATATAATGTTACAATAACAATTCCAGTTCAACAAGGTTGACCAGTATCGCGTTCGTTGGAGTTAAACAATAATATTGCGTGTAATGGGTAATGTAAATAACCTTCGTCTAGACCTCGAACTAGTCGGGTTGCCGTGACGATGTAATTTATGAAATACCGAGTGTTTTTCTGATACACTACACCTCCCCTCTTTTGGGAATGATCCTCATTTTTATTGTGGCAAAAATGAGGACATTCGAATAAACCTAATTTGTACACGTTCTAAAATGTAAAAGATAAACTATACAACACCATGTGCGACTTTATGCGGTTACATAATAATAATAATAATGAACTAATAATAAAATGTTAAAAATGTTTATATCTTGTTAAAAATAGTATTTTTTTTTACTTGGCTGGTAAAATACCAACATTATATATTTAAAATTGTAATAATAATGAATATTTCTAGTCAATATGAGCGATTATTGCACAAATTCGACTTTCTTAAAGTTCCTGACTGTTTTGCTTTGTTTTGCTTGGTTGGAATTTTTTTTCTTGGCTGGCCAGCCCAAATGCAAAGAAGTGTTAAAATAATTAAAACTCTAATAAATATATACGTAAAAAGTAGAAAAATATATACATAAAGTAGAAAAAAATATATACATTAAAGTAGTAAGAATCTTACATTATACCTTATACATACGTTATACAAATTATACATTGTGTTATGTGTTATTCTAACGCACTGCACTTGTCCAATGTTCTGTCACTCGCTTAAGTGTTCTTCGGCATTGCTTAAAATTAATTTACAAAAAAAAAATAAGAGTATGGAGACTGAGTTTACAGATTCGCAAACGGTTGAATTCGATTTTTATGTACAGTTTGTTTTTTACCCGTTGCGTCTTGTATTGTGCACTTTACTCCCTCTATATTCGTTATGGAGAAAGGACCTTTGTACCAAGGATCAAATTTTGTTCGGTTCTCGTTGTTTATTACAACTAGATCACCTAGTTTAAGCTGTAATTGATTAACTTTTTTATCGTAGGTCAGTTTACGCAACTCTTTAGCTTTTGAGATATACTGTCGAGCGCGAATGTTTGTTGCTTGTATCAGTTGTCAAACTTCCTGATAATAAGCGTCCACGTCGTATACAGGGTCAATTTTCTCTCCTAACACATTTTCAAGCAATTCCGCTTTTCGTGCAAACACTAACTCAAATGGAGTATAGTTGTGATATACGCTGGGCGTAGTGTTATAACAGAAACTGTAATGTTTGATTAGTTCGTCCCAGTCGGTTTTTGCTTCATTAATATACATGTGTACATATTCGTTAAGGACTTTGGAATTTCGCTCACATCTTCCAATGCTTTGCCTATGGCACGCCGTTGAAAGTTTGTCATTTATGTTTAATAATTTCGACAATTGGTGCAATACCTCATTCCTGTACTCTGTACCAATATCTGTTCTTATCTCTTTCATTGGTCCATATGTGAGTATGCATTCGTCCATTATGGTTTTTGCAATTGTCTTCGCTTCCTTATTTGGTACTGGTACTATTTTTACATATTTTGTTAACTCGCATTGGATCGTAACTGCGTATTGATTGTTTTTAAATGTTTTTTGGAACGGGCCAATTGTATCAATGCATACGATGTCGAAAGCTCTCTGTGGAGTAGGTGTAATAATCATAGGTTCCACATGAGTCACTTTATTTTTATTTAATTGACACTTGACACAATTTCTTACGTAATTTGCTGCATCTTTTGACATTCGTTTCCAACGATATTTGGTCCTCAATTTTTTAAGTAGTTTCTTCTGTCCACAGTGTCCTCCCATAAGTGGATCATCGTGGAGTTGTCTAATTAAGTTGGTTTTCTCGTCGCCACTGGAGATAACAATCGGATACTTATATAAAATAATATTTAACTTCTTCAATACCTTATTCCTTATTTCCTTTAATTTATTTATTGTGCACATTTTAAATATTTGGTCGTTTGCTTTTAGCTTAACCTTATTAATTTCATGATCGCTAGCCATTGATTCGAGCTTAGACAATATTGTCGCTAGAGACATATTGCCATTAGTGATCATAATTTTATTTTAGTAATTTTCGGCGTTGTATCGACCTTTTCTCCTCAAGACTATCCTAAGATAGTTGGGCTCATTGTCGAATTTTACCATAGGTAATTTAATTATACTGAAATTATCTAGGGTTTCTAGAATTTTAGGTTCTGGAATATAAACTTTTGCTTTTTCAATATTTTTTGTTTCTTCTTTATTATCTTTCCTTGACATTGCTCTCGTTATTGCTAATACTTGTACGGACTTATTGGCTATTTCTTTTAATTCGTCCACGCTGATTTTGGACAAGGCGTCAGCTCCTACATTGTATTTCCCTTTTATGTAGTTTACTTTAAAGTCGAACTCTTCCAAATCGAGTCCGATTCTGCTCAATTTTGACGATGGGTTTTTCATTGCAAATAGGTAAACCAGTGGTTTGTGGTCGGACTTGACTAGGAATGTCTTCCCGTATAAATAAGCTCTAAAATGCTTTATTGCCCAATGTATAGCGGCTAGTTCTTTCTCTATTGTTGCCTTATTTGCTTCTCCTTTCGTAAATGCTCTAGAGGCGTATGCAATGGGTAGATCTTTTCCCTCGAAGTTCTGCGATAGAACTGCTCCACATGCCTCTTTTGATGCATTCGTAGTCAAAATAAATCATTTCCTAAAATCGGGGTACTGTAGAATTTTTGGGTCTATTAGAGCAGCTTTTAAAGTGTTAAATGCATTTTGGCACTCCTGTGACCAGTTAAATTGAACATTTTTCTTGGTAAGCATATTTAACGGCCTTGCAATGCGTGCAAAGTCAGGGATGAATCTAATCCACGATAGTAGTTACAAAATGCAATAAAACGTTTCGCTTCGTCGGCATTCTTCGGGGTTGGATATTTGTTTACTATATTGTATTTAGAGTCATCTGGTAAGATGCCTGCGCTTGTGATTTTGTGTCCTAAATATGTTACTTCGTTTTGAAAGAATGTACATTTTTCTGGATTTAATTTTAAGTTGTGTTTCCTGCATGTCTCAAAAACGCTTTTTAGATTTTTAAGGTGGTGGTTTTTCGAACAACCTATTACTATGATGTCGTCCCTGTACAGAAAAGCTTTTTCGGGTCTAATGCCTGCCAATGCGATGTTCATCATTCTCTGAAAGCCATTAGGGCTAACTTTTAAACCGAATGCTAGTCTGGTGAATCTGAAAATTCCTGTATTCGTGCTGAAAGTAGTGACATCTCTCCATTTTTCTTCCAGCGGGATCTGATTAAAACCTGCTTTCAGATCTAGGGTTGAAAAAAATTTGGCTCTTCCTAGTTGATCTAATATGTCATCTATTCTAGGCAAAGGAAATTTGTCGGCCACTAGTTTGTTTTGATGTATAACCCTAAAATCTACGCAAAGTCTCCACGCTTTTTTGCCATTTGATGATTTCTTTGGAACGAGTAATATCGGGCTGTTGTATTCAGCTGTTGATGGTTCAATCATTTTGTCTTCTAGCATTTTTTGCACTTGTTTGTTTATTTCGTCTTTTTGAGCATGCGGTATTCTATAGTTCTTGATGTACACAGGATTTTGGTCCCTCAATTTTAATGTTTGTTTATAGAAGTTATTTATTGTTAATTTGTCTGTACTTAGAGCAAAAATGTCGGAAAATTCTTTACATAGAGCAATTGTTTCAGTTTTTGCTAAGTCTGGTATCTGTTTGTTTAGTTCTTGTTGTAAGACTGATTCTCTATTTTCTATTGTAGTATCTATGTTGTAAATCTGATAGTTTTCTAAACTTTCTGTTTCTATGTCTTCGTTTTTTATTGTGACACTTTCGAGCGTTGTGTTTAAAATTCTCACAAAAGGACTTTCTTCAGAAATGATTGAGGATGCTATAAAAACACCTGGGGATATTTCTTTGTTTAAAACCACTGAACTTCCTTTTAAGCGTTTCAGGCTTTTTATTTTCTTATTATTTCACATCTTGGAGGAATTGGAGGATGTCTTCTGATGGGCCTGAGTGGATGGGTAGGTTTACGAACCGATTTCCAACTTTTACGGCCATCATCCAGTTGGCATAATCTATCTAGGTGACATTGATTTTTTGCTATAAAGTCTCTACCTAGGATTCCATCTGCGGGAATAGAAAAATCGTCGTTGACTACATGAAATTTGTGGATTACTTGATATTCTCTGAAGTAAAGTTTTGTTTTTGTAGTACCTATTGATGCTGTCGCCCCATCTGTGACTCCTTTTATTTTGCAGACTTCGGTTTTGTTTATTACCTGCAGTGGGTTTATTTTCTTTCTTTTGAATAGTGATATGTCCGCGCCTGTGTCTATAAGAAGTACAATCGTGCCGTTTTCGGTCATTTCTGAGTTAATAGATACAAAGTTCGAAAGTGTGAGGTCCAAATTAAAGATATTCACAACCCCCTTGCTGGACCTAGCTGAGGGTCCTCGGAGTTTTCCGGGTTATCCTCTATTGCCAGCTGCCTTACGTATCGGTCGTTTCCTCTAGGCATATACTGATGGTTTCCCCTGGCTCTATTCGCATAATGATTAGCTCTGCCTCTGTAGGTATGATCATTTCTGTTGTTGTTACTCTGTTGTTTTCTCCAATTATTTTCTCGTCTGTCGTACTGTGCATTACTTGGGAGATAACTACCTCGATAATTACCTCTACTGCCTCTTCTAAATGTGTCATGCCATTTGATTGAGTAAAATGGCCTTGTGTATAACACTGAGTTTGCTGGTGTCTCGTCGTTTATGTTTAAGAATTTAGCCAATGCTTCTTCACAATTGTTGAATGTTCCAGCTTCCATGTCCAACTTAGCCTTTTCTGAGGTTGAGTTCGTTATTAGGGCCTTAACTGTTGCGTTTGTAGCATAGGTTTCGGCTACTGCTACTGGGACTCCTTCGTGGATGTAGGCTCTCTTTAGCCTTTGTGCCGGGTCTTCGATCTCGGTGGCAAACCTGGATTTATCTTTGTTGCTTTGGTTGAGGCCGAACAGTGCACTGGTCATTTGTGAGCTTTCTACCCTAATTCCTGTTTTAACTCTGTCTATTATTGAGGTTAGGGTGTCACTTGCTTCTACTAAGTCTCTGGCTTTCCCAATTAATCTCGTCTTTATGTAGGCTACTGCATTGTCTTCGTGGTTTTCTGAATTTATTCGTAGGAGTGTAAGGGCGTCAATCACGGTCTGTAATTTATCGGGTGAGCCATCGAATTCTGGAAAATTTTGCTTGCTAAATTAAAAAATTCAGCGTTTGTTATAGCCATTTTGCAATCTGTTTGCATATCTTCTTCTGATTCGGCTTCTTCTATGTCTTCTTCTAATACTTCGGGGTCATTATATTCGATACACGAAGTAGGAATCTTATATAGGGCTTTCAACACTTGATACGCTCTTATTACTTTGTTCCTTATTGAAGTAAAAAGTGTATTAACAGTAAGTATTTGTTCATCGCTTAGAGTTTTGTAAACTGAACGAACGACTTTGATAAATTTATTGTATAAGTTTAGTAAATTATCACGAATTTCTTTTTTAATGTTTTCCGCCTTTGGCGTCTGTTTTTAAGAATTCTTTTTGATTCGTTGTTAATAGCAATTTTTATGTCATGTATCCCGGACAAGGTCTCTTCCCACTTTATATCATTCATAAAATAGATTCGCTTTTACTAGTATTGCGGGGATACGATGACTTATGACGTAAAATGATTAAATAGGTAAAATACTGTGCCAAAATAGAGCAAAAGTAAATATATACGTAATGTTTCAGTCGTATGGATCCCCCAATAAATAGTCATAGTATAACGGTATAGATATCATATGTGTAAAAATAAATCGTAATAATAATCGGTATCGGAGATAATAATGGTAATATTAGTAAGAATAATATAGATTATAGTAGGAATATGGTAAGAACAATGCTAATAATAAATAGTAAAAAAATAATAATATGCTGAATAATAAAATGTAAAATCGTGAAATTGAATAGTTCACTGTTCAATAGTCACGCAATCACTTAAATTTTACAAAAATCTCTGACTCATCTGCAACTGCTGTCCTATGAGCTGCTAAACTTCGGCTGCCTGCGCCCTGATGACCATACTTCTGGATATTTGCCGCTTTACTCCCTTCCGGTAAGCGGCTCTCAGTTTTAGGAATAAAACTGCCATAGCTGCTGCCACCAAAGCGTATATTGCTACCCTCATGTCCATCGGCATCCTGATGTCTTCCTGTTCCACTGTGAAGTTGGAGTTCACCACACCCGTATCGGTGACCTCCGCTTGCTTAGAGTTGGATGTACCCATATTATACAGAATTCACCGCCGCACACTAACAACTCACGACACACGTTGCGAATGGCAGGGTCGCCATGTAGAACTCCTTTTATTTATAGAATAATACTCCAGGTAACTATAGAGTTCTGTATTAACTTTAGCAAAGAATATATAAGATAGTAACACTACATAGTGTATATTCTTATAATCTACGTACGCATATCAATTGCGTCAGTCAGTCTTGTATTCTCTCTATATATGCCGGGTTGGTGTAGGTTCGTATTATGTATATAATGTTACAATAACAATGACAGTTCAACAAGGTTGACCTAACCTTGTCACCCGTGTCTAGTATCGCGTTCGTTGGGGTTAAACAATAATATTACGTGTAATGGGTAATGTAAATAACCTTCGTCTAGACCTCGAACTAGTCGGGTTGCCTTCACGATCTAATTTATGAAATACCGAGTGTTTTCCCGATACACTACAATTAGCCCAATTTTCAAAGTTAATTTAAAAAAAAAATAAGAATAAAATAAATGTTATCTTAATTAAGGAGGAAAAGTTAAAAAGTTGATCTTGGTTCGAAAACAAAGAAAAAAAATAATAGTTAGAGCTCGTAGGTTAATTGCACGCAATTGTCACAAAATATATATAAAAAATAGAAATTTTTCACTTGGCAGAAGAGTAGCTCCTCAGGCAGCTTCTAGAAAAGAACTACTCACGGGAAAAAGAGACTTCCTTGACAAGCGAAGGGCAGCAAGACTCTATAGGTAGTACAGTTAGACAGGCGTAGCCAAGGAAAACCCTGTCGTTAGCGATGCTCGACGATAGCAATATCCGTCGATAGCAATGAACCCGACGGTAGAAGTAGTCCTGTTGATAGGAGTAGACCCGACGGTAGGACCCTGTGTAGGGGTAGCCGGTTGCTTATCGCCAGATAGTCTTACAGTTGGACGAGAAGGCCTCTCGCTAAAGCAGCATTCAAATCTCACAACGGGCACTTTCAGACACCAACACTTAATAAAAGATAAGGCACAGATATGGACTGAAACTATTAAAAATGGCCCGGTTGGAGAATCCCATAAAAGGTAAAGTCAAAAATTGAGTCCAACCGATACCCAAAAAACTGCTGACTCACAGAAAGGTTGACGTAGAGTAACGCCAGTAAATTGGAACTCAAGGATCAGAGAATCCCCACTTCGAAAATCTTGCTCCACCAATGAACGCATGCTTGACAAGTCACATGTTCCTCTCAATAATTCATTCAAGTGATTTAGACAATGGAAACCTAGGATTTCGATGTATCGGCATCTGCCAAAACAAATAACTACTCAGGGTATCCAAAACGGCATTGTCATTGAACCACTTCATCTAATAAAATTTCCTAATTTATTCCAAAGGCATTTAAGTAACTGCACGCGATGCCCAACTCGACTAACCCAAACTAACCCAAAAACAGTATGCGCTACGAAAGCCGGACGGAATCTACCAGGATTTTGCGCTAATAAATATAATTGCGCTCGAAGCCATAAGGAACGTTGACCAGTTCTAAGGTTATTTACGCTTTGATATACGATAGCCAAATCGGCCCGTGACACCTATTTCCTGAATATCTTCTTGAAGAACTTCATGACCCAAATTACTGTTTTAGATTATAAAATTTGATTTTAAAGTCACTTCGCCAATTAATTCACGAAGAAATTGACAAATGTAATTATGTTTTTATTTATTTATTTTTAGTTTAAGCATGGAGGCAACAACACTGGCCGACATCGCTACCGCCTTACAAACCATTCAACAAGCTCCTGTTCCGCAAGCGAAACCGTCCAGGAAAAGACCGCAAATCTTAAGACCGAGCTCGTCATACACCGCCAGACCGACGACGCCAAAACCGTCGACCACCACCGAAATTCCCGAAAACATAACCTATATTCCTTTCAAAAGTTATACGTCGCCGAAGTATACGAATAAGAAAACTGTCGCTATCACCATACCTTTTTCGAGAGGTACCTATGTAACACCCCAAATAAGAGTGCGTAGCAGTACCACGTCTCATCGATCACTCACCGCCGACAAATTCGTACCGCATATCGTTACAGCTGCTCCTTTGATTAGTAAGGTCTACAACAGTCCTCAAACGATAAGTGCCCAGGATTACGTGGATAAGTGTAAGTATATACACTGCGTTAATTTGGGTTAACATTAGAACTCCCTACAGGGGAAGGGCGATATTTGGACTTTTATAAGGGCCCGCTTAAACGAGTTAATAACCATCAACGAATTTAATGTAAAAAGTTGTCGTTGGGAAACACCTCGAGATCGAATAAAGCGATGGAGAGGAAGAAAGAAAGGGGGAGGGAAAGGAAGAGGTGTCACAACACACAGACGGGTTGGTTACCCATATGGAAGATATGCCGACATATATGTTTTTTTTTAATTCTAGTACGGCCTTGTCACAAAATTAATGTTTGAAGTAATATTCACTAGCTTCTATATATTTGGTACTTCTATTACGTTACGGTAATATACTCGTAAAACATTTATTATTAGTGAAGGAAACAGTACAGCCTGTATCCCTACCACCTTTATTTTCCATGGGAATTTACACAATCCAATAATTCTTATTTTGTGCCTGACTGTCTTAATTTATGATTATCATTTTGTTGTAACCATACAATGAATTAAAAATGAGGATAAAATTATTGATAAATTACCATTCGCATGCGCAAAAGTTGCAATATGTTTAACAAAATAACAAAATTTTAGATACCTCATCAGTGCACACGTCGACGCGTTCCCGAAGTAGATATCCCACCACCGAAGTGCCCTTGATAATAATTACACCCGGTCGATCAGTAACTACGAGAAGAAGACATCCTCCTGAAGCTTTCGAGAAAATTTCGTCACGAACGGAAGCAGAACAAACTTACAGACCTGTGGCGGACTACGACTATTACGATAACGTTGAAGCCAGTATACTAGGTAAGAGATCATGAATGAATGAATTGAATTAATTTTGAAAGGCGTAGCAGGTGGTCCCTTGCACTTAGGCCACCAATTTGGGCCCATTCTGCGGCCACTCGCATAACCGCTCAGTTTCCCTAGCGAAGACGCATAGTTCCCCCGACTGGATCTTTCTAAAGTCCTCCGGATTTTATTGATTCAGCAAGCAGCTGCTCCAAGCATCACCTGCATTGCGGGTTTTCTACGAACCCCAGCTCATACAAATGTCTGTTCAAGCGACACTGCCCTGTGATGTGAAACCCAGTCACAAGCTTCATGTCTCTCCTTTTCAGAGCCAAGAAAGCTCTCACTCTAACAGATGCTGAGTCTCACAAGAATAGCACAATATACCTCATTCCTGGAGCAATCAACTATAGCCCACTGGCCAGCCCATTCAATACATTCCTTTGGATGGCGGTGGTCGTACTGTAGGACACACCTGTTACATGCTCAGGTCCCAGTGGCCCCTCGTTTCCCAGGATATTCGAGTATCCCAGAACCCGAACAAGACGTCCGTATGCTCAGATACCAGCCCGGAATGGGTATCAGATTCAAGAGTCAATAGAGCAACTCTCCTGTCTGAGCAAATATAGATATCCTTTCATCTGAAGATTATAACTGATTCTCATACTCGCATTTGAGGATTACATAAATCTCGACCTGGAGGAGGAAGCGAGAGAAACAAGGGAAAAAGATGCAAGTCGAGAAGCGAACGAGTAGCTATTGTTATTCTGTCAATATTACTTTTCTACATCTGTTTTTCTATTTTCCAGGTAAAATTCCAGAACATAGCAAAGTCTTGCTGCACAGCGACGGAATGATCGAATGTCTCGATCAAGGCAATTTCCCGCATCCGGTGTCGTGCAAAAAGTTTATATCGTGCGCGAAAATGGACAATAACAAGATTATCGGATGGGAGTACACGTGCCCGAAAAATCTGAGTTTTGACCCCATCGGTGGCATGTGCAATTGGTCCGCGGGTTTGGGGTGTAACGAGGCGTAGTAATTTTTTTACGTCTTTGAATATACAGAAGCGTTCCCCGCATGATGAAAATTTTAGATGAGAGCTAGCGCCGAAATAATGACCTTACTGATGAGCTTTTTGAAGCGTTCAGGCCAAAGGCTTATTTCATTAAAAATTTCCATTTTAAGTAGGACGCACTGACATATTGTACTTATGTGATGTAGGTTGTACTGTTCAATATTTAAGCTATAAGACATAGCCGGTGCCAAAGTACCAAAACAAGTGCATTATTTATAGATTGAGTGTACAGGGTGATTCGTGGACATAAATGAAAAGCCTTTTAAGTAGGTATCATCTATTTTGAGATATGGAAAAAATGTTAAATACAAAAGAAATAGGGATTTTTTGTCCGTTTTGAATGTGGTTTAATTGAGACACCCTATATATTTTAGTTCATTTTTAAAATCTATGGGAAAGTAAAAAAGTCATAACTGTTTTCGACGAGAGATTTCTTTCTTAGTTTTTATTGATTTATACAGTCGTAGCAACTTCCGATTTAATCAGAAATATCTAAAAACATTGTACAAGGGTCGTCATAAAATGCTACTTTTCAGACGTCAATATTTTGAACTTGAATTTACAAATTTTATATATAGATGTAGTTTTAAAAATTACTAAAATACAGGGTGTATCTGCAGAACAACGCGTGTCTATAAGAATTTTTTTCATATTTTAAACTGTAAACTTGGTAAATACACTTATATTTTCCTCAGCGACATTTTATTAACGTCCCACGTATATGCGAAACGTTTGCGATTTAATATTCTTATTATTATTTTAGATTTGTTATTTATTTATAAACTTCTATAAGCTATTCAACTCATGGTAAGCTCCATATCTGAGATGTAATAAATGTATATTCTATAAACCAAAAAGATAATATGTAGTAATGTAGGTACCTGTAAATACTTTTGATACTGATATTAAGTAAATGCTAGATTATATAATATATTAGTTTTAATAAATTTTGCTCGTATTTTTTTTGTTTTTCCACATTTTATCGGGGAAAAGCTGCAGTTTTCTTTATCAGGAATCATGTGTAAAATCAATATCAATTTGACGTTATAATCCCGAAATGTTGAGTTGTCGGTTGGTGGCACGCGATCAAGCAATGTACGGCACTGTACTCATAACACGTTGTGGGTGAAGATCGCGAAAGCAGATTAAATGATTTTTCTCTTTGCGGATAGAGTATTTAATTAATTAAAGTAGGAATCGCTATGCCAAGATTTTGAGTAATTAATGTGTCTGAATTGGACGGGAAGCTTTGCAATCTTAGGCCGTACTTTTCCTTATCTTTGGGCTCTGGTTGCTTGTTTGACACCTAGATTCCGCCAAGGGTGGATCTATAGGGGGGGATTCCCCCCCCCCCCCCCCCCCCCCCCCCCCCCCTCCCACAACCCCACCGGACCCACTACTGATAATACAATAACCCAAACGGAAAAATTATGTGGCACACAACTGGAGTGAAACTTCTGAAAGAGATATTGGGAATTGAGTTTTTATTTTTTTAAGCTATTTGTCCTCTTGACACTTTTTTAATTTTTTTTGCTCATTTTTCATTTTTTTTTTTCATAAAGCATTTTATTTTTCATTGCATTTTTGCCATCCCCGACCTTGTGCTCAACTCTTTCGCCATTTTTTCGCCGAAAACCGCATTTTTCTAACTTTTCTTTAATTATTTTTTTTTTCTTACTTCGTTTTATAATACTTTTATTAACTTTCCGACTGTTTTACTTTTTTTTTTCAATTTCATCCATTTTTTCGAAAAATTTTGGGTATCTGGGAGGGTGGTATAATTCTCCCCCTCCCACTGATGGGGGGGCCGTGTGTCGTGATGGCCATGGCGGCGTCATCGTGTGTCACATTTTCGATCCTAGGCTCCGTTGCAGAGATATCGGCAAAAACGGTTTTTCCCCAAATTCCTCTCTTAAATTAGAGCACCCCCTCCCATATGGTGCCCTCCATCAGACGCACCTGCCATAAAAATTTCGACTCCGTAGCTCTTTCCGTTCTCCCGAAATTCATTATTATAGTTTTTCCTTCTCCCCCTCTCCTGGCCGAACCGGTGGGCGTACGGGGTCCAGTTTCCGTCCAGAATTCTCATTTTACCCCTGCTGCATGTCCTGAAAATGTCAGCCCGCTAGCTATACTGGAACATGCTTCATTAAAGTGTTTCACTTTCAATCAAAATCAAAAGCAATATATTTCATTTATTACAGAGTTTGCAAATGTCCTACTTCGTAGTTTTAAAAGAACTTTTCTACAATATAGTGTTTGAAAAGCTCTGGCTCTCAAGTAGAGCATCCCGGACCCACACAGCTTGTAGATAACCATCCCTCTGAGCGAGGGGGGTCGCTGGCTGACTCCTAATAATACTATGGTTCCTAACCAACCTATTGTATATTCTTTGGGATTCAATCCTCTCAATAGCGCTTCAGTGTTACTTGCAATCTGTTGCTTGTAGGTAGATTTTCAGATCTTAAGTGTAATTAGATTAGAAATTAGAAGAATTTATTTGTGGAGAAAAGTCATTCAAAAACTCCACTCTCCGGTTCTTTCGCACTCGTTCCCTTATTCACTCACTCATTCCCACCTAAATACTAATAATATGTTTAGTGGGCGATGTCTTTTAAAGACATTACCCTGGTGAGGGAAGAATTGCAACAAAGTCAGGTTAGGCGTGGTATCGTAAGCCATAGTTCGCATGGAGGGAACAAGGAGCACAGGCCTCCATCGCGTACGTTGAATGACTGTTCAGTTCAGAATGATATCTCTTTTAGGGCGGCCTAGGTTCCAGGAGAAATAACGGTGTTTTGTTGTGTATTAGGCCGTGGTGTAGTCGGTGCTCCGGGTCAAAACGCAGATCGGCCAAATGAGCCGTTTCCGGCGAACCACGTATTCCCCAGTCATAGAACCTGCATGCCAGGCGGCGCGTTTTAAGATCCTTTACACAAGTAGAGCACTATCTAAAAATCGACCTCTCCTATTGGTCGATCGATCTCTTATTACAATAATATGTCTTCGTGATGCAATCAATTTGCCGCAAGAGCTCTCATGGTCGAGAGGTTTAGATGGTTGGGTCTCACCTAGACGGCCCGGGTTCAAACCCCATTGCATATTTCAATTTTTTTAAGATTATGTTTCTAAACAGTTTTTTTCTTGATTTTGGATATGTCTTGGGTTAGCACCTGGTTAGTTTCCTTTTCTTGAGCCCCCGTAGCGAGCGGAGGGCCATGCTGATCGACCAATAGGAGAGGTCGATTTTTACATAGTGCTCTACTTGTGTAAAGGATCTTAAAATGCCCGGGCGGTCAATAAATTCGCGTACGTACTCAAAGTCCGCCCAGCTATGCAGGTCCCGAATCCTGGTACGTGGGTCCGCCGAGAATACTGCCCTTAAGTGTTTATTTTGCAGCGTTTGCACTGCCTTTAAGTGCGTTTAGGCCACAGAGCACCACACCGGAGCCCCATATAGAAATGTTGGCCTCGTTATTGCCTTGTACAATATGATCTTGCTTTTAGGGCTTAATACAGATCTATATCTGATAAGCATCCCTAACTTGCTTACCAGCATCATATTTTTGCTCTTTATGTATGCGATGTGCTTGTGAAACCTAAGCCCCCTGTCGAGAACAATTCCCAGATATTTGATTTCATCCTTGGCCACTATTTTAGTGTCTATCACCCTTAAAGGGCGTAATTCTGGTCGAGAGAGCTTTCGCGAGTAAACACAGTCAATGGCGGTCTGTGCATGAGGGGCGTTTGAGTATGTAATGAAGGCCGATTTACCCTATTCCTTTACTTACTGTGTATTCAGCCTCTTCTTCACCTCCTGTTCATTATCTATAACCGGGTTCGCAGTACCAGTGTGTTGACACCCTATTTCGTCGTAAAATTATTTACCTATACACTTGGGCAACTATTCTCAGGGATAATAAAGTTAATTAAATTATTGTAAGCCACATCAGTCTCGTTCTAAAATTAATAAAACAACATTTGAAATTGCGAAATTTTTGCGGCAGCACACAATTGAAAGGGGGCATTTTCTTATTTAGTGGCTAAATTTATTCACTTATTTTCTAATATAACCTCGTATCTACAGGCCGCCAGACAATCAGTCTTTGCACCGTAAAAGATAAATTACACTGATATTATTATTTAGTCGCTGTGAATTTTTTCCAGTGTATCAACTTTCCTAGAATATTAAATTTTATCTGAGAGCATGATAGGTAAAACGACCCAGTCAAACTATTATGGATTAAGAAAAGAAGTTCAATTAGCAATATTTTTTCCGCAGTGAACTACCTAAGTACTGAATAAAATTACAGAGTACGCTAGCACCATTGAGGTATTATAAGAAAGGAGGCGCTGTTAGCATTAAATACGGCAATTAAAAAGGGTATCACTAAGCGTGACTTATGCCGGCACCAATATGGCGGCATGCGCAGAACCGCACTATAGTAATTTATTCAAAAAATATTTTCTATAGAGATATAGAGAGTAATAAAGTAATAAATAATTTCAACTTTACAATAATTTCGTTTTACATTATTTGCCTGATTTATTAAGGTTTCGTTATATTCCCAAGACCAATATACTAATTTAAAAATATGTAATAACTAAAAACATTATTAGGAGAGGTATATAGACATTGATTCCATTATTCTTTAGGAAGTCCAAAGATTAAAAAACAAGAATTACAATTTTGTAGAAAAAAATAAAGACCCGAAATAAATATATATCAAGGTATATATACTTGGTAACTTAAAAATAACACATTTTATAATAATTATTTACAATTTATTGCTCACTAAATAACACAATTTTGTTGCTTTTGTGTCGCATACTAGCTGCTTTCTTTTAGTTTGTTTTATTCTTAGAAAGATAAATCATTCGAATATTTAAATATCTTTCGATAATGCTCTTCATCAACAGAGACCTATGATTATCTAATACAGCTTGTGGAATGGTTCCTTATCTTGAAGCTCATGCAGTTGTTTAAAGAACCTCCATTCAATAAGCTCGTTGTCTCCATTCACGATTGATCCTTTGTCACCCAACGTATTCGTTACAAGTTTGATCATGTGACATGGATCTAGCAGTACAACAACTTCATCGTTACTTGTTGGATATTGGAAACTTGTTTTTAGCGACATATGGTTCAAACTGCAGCCCAGATGGTTCGCCATAGTCAAGTTTGTAGAGGCCCCACCAAATGTCAAGCTGACTACTTTTATCCCAGCTTCGAAACATTTTTCAGGCATTCGTTTACCAACCCCATTTTTGATTCTGCTTTTATTACAGCTATTAGGAAATATCCTACTGGAATTTTCCAACTTCCTTTAACACAGTTGAGGAGGAAAACTAGTACATTACTAGCTATTGTGGTCTCCTGGGCACCAGTTCCCATGTCTACATAGCCATATGATTTTCCTTGGCTAGGAACCCACTCCTCATGCTGCCTAATGGCCATCTCATCCATGACCAGTGAACAACAACAATTGTACTCTCTGAAGCATCAGCTTTCAATTTCAAGGCTTCAAATGCCTCACTAGTGAATCCAGGTAATCCACTGATATTCTGGTACCAACGACTGATTGTTCCGGTGTGAGACAAGTATTGAAAGTCCTCCTCACATATTTATAGGCTGGTGGTGAGTGATAATGCAGGGTAAGTGTAAAGACCTTAATTTCCTACCGAATATTTTTTGGCAGCTTTTCCTATACTGTCTTAAGTAGAGCTCCTGAGGACCAGCAAGCTTAGACATCAACATTAAGGTTTCTTCCATAAATTTTCTCTTCTTCAGGCCATTTATAATGCCCTTTACGCTGGAGAGTTTCTTTTCTTTTCGAGCTAATTTCCTTTTTAATATGGTTATCTTAAGCTTTCTTTTTGCACTCACTCTCTTCACGCATTGCAGTTTAGTCAGCAGTTTTCGTTCTCTTGCCGATAACTCAGTACTGCTTGTAAGGGGGTCGTAATGTTCATTCTTGAACTTGCAAAACTTGGAGTTGTGGAACTGATATGGGAGTTGCCGGCTTAATAATGCATGTTTGTACATTTAATTCTTTTGACAAGCTGGGGAATGGGTCGGTTATATTGACAGCAGATTTTATTGTTCGATCTGATATTATTCGAGTTTTAGGTGGTATCAATGAACCTTGTTGCCATCTGGCTTCACGATGTGATGAAGTACTCGGTACAGCATCACTGATACTCCCAGCCGGTTGAATCCCAGAAGCACATGGTACGACGGTGATATTGAAAAAAGGTCGCAACCCAATCTCAACGGGGATAGATCTTTCTTCCTGCAAAGAAATAAACAATAATTCTGAATATTTTGTTTCCAATGATTGTAGTTATATGTAGTTATCTATTACTTTTGGTGACTTGAAAAGATAAGGGATTAAATTTTGAATCGCATTTTCTTAGTAGATACTTACGTTATATATTCAATCTACCCTCCAAATTTCATCTTTCTAAGTCAAACGGTTTGGACTCAGCGCAAAAAGGGTGGTTTTCACTCTCGAATAATAGATGAGATCGTGTTGGAAAAAAATTTACTTTTAGTGCCAAATATGTTTATACCCTGCTTACCAAAAATACCACACCATATTGACCATTTTTTAATTTTTTTTCTTATATCAGGCTCCAAAAAATTATTACTATTTTTCAATGTCTAGGTGTAATTTGCTAGGAAACTAAAAACTAAAAGTTTTAGGGAATGTCTTTTATGAACTAGAATTGTGATAGATTTCACTTTAAATGTGTTAATTTACTATCTTAAAGAAAATAATAACGACCTACCACTTTTGTGTATATTTTATGCTGTTAAATTTTGAACATTGCATTACAATATGAAAGATTTAGCGATTAAAAACAAAATTTATTTACCTTGTTAAGTCTTGGAACAGCACATGGCTTTAAACGGACAATACATTGAGATGTTTTATCAAAACATTCTTCGGAAAAATGTTTCGAACACAGCATACTAGAGTTTGTAGGTTGCCAATCTCTCCTATTTACAAAATTCACCCAAGCTTCTCGAAGGATTGAATTTTTTGGAAACTTCAAAATCAGTATTTCCTTTAATATAATGCTAGTTATAAATTTCAAAGGGAAAAATAAGAAAAGAGAGAGCTACAATTTTAAAACCCTAATTAATTTTTAATTTGTCAATAAATATTTAAAATCATATGTGTGTACATTTAACATGCTTTACCTATGTAATAATTGTATAAGGGATACCCTTTTTTCGGTTTATACATTTCATTTCAGGCACAGTATTTTATTGTTTTCCAAATATTATAGCACAATAATATAATCCGGTCCTGAATTATGTTTACACTTACCTATGATATGTAATTCCAGCTGATTTTTTTTATCGACGCGTTGTTGACTGCAGCAACTACGCACTGCACATGAAGACATGTTAGAACTGTCCAAATGTTTTTCAAACTCCACAAAAATAGTCTTTAAAATTAAAACGGCATGTAAAACACAAACAACTAACTTGACTATATTTGACACATTGAGGTATTATGGCTTGACAGAAATCCGGCACCAATATGGCGAACCCTAGACCGTTTTGAAGCGTCGTGCGTCGCCTCCTTCGTAATAAATATCTCAATGGCTAGCACTAATTATTTTAATGGGATACTCATTTGATTATCGAATACATACAGCAATAACTGTTTCCAAATATACAGGCACTCTACGCCTTATGATTTCAAACTAAACTTACTATCTAACGCTAGCACTGAATTGTTTTACTGAAATTCTCGTGAAATTCTCGCAAACCTACGACAATAAATGTTTCCAAATATACAAGCACTCTACACATAATGATTTAAAATTAAACTTACTGTCTAACGCTTAATGTTAACTCGGAACCTGCCATCCTAGCCTCCATTGCTTCTGTTTGACCACCTTCTCCCTCGACGGATGACGAATTTCAACAACGTTTCTTTACATTACTTTTCGAGCCGACGCGACGACATGAATTTACTTATTTACTTACTTATTTCCACGGGCCTCTAAATTGTGAGACAATGATTTCGGTTTGGTCACAACTAAGACCATAGTACAGACTAGAAAATTAAGGTTTAATATTTAGAACTTTTAGAGCTATTTTTCAGCATTACGACCGATTGCAAGTGAAATTTCTATTAAAATTTGTAATTGGCCATTACGACCTGCAGCAAATGAAGTTTCAGTCAAGACTAAATTTTCTCCGATCATTTCGTTTATAGCAAATTTTCGACGCGTTTGTTCCCTAGAAAAATCCGGAATCGGTACACCTGCAAGAAAATCACGTGTGAGGTGACGCAAATGCCCCAATTTTCGACGAGGACAACTATTCGAGTTGTAACTAGTTTTTACCTTCCAATCCAAGTATTCAAAATTTTCCATGCCAAGCTTAGGTTCGTTTCGGAATTAGCTCACACATGTGCAGGTTTAAAGTCCAAGCGGTATTTGAACCTTATAAGGTCATGACTTTTTTGTCTTTCGTTTTAATTCGCTGGAATTGGAAATTAGAACCGCCCCTGACCAATGGCTTTCCTTTTAGAACAAAATTTGGGGGACCTGCGTAAGAATGTTTGACCGCAGATGATCTTTTTTCTAGTTAGTTCATCTCGTGTCGCGTTATACTGCAGTCAAAAATAAAAGTTTAAGTCAACTCCGATTTAAAGGGGTTCTCGAATCCTGTGAAGTTATACCTACAGCATGCCGTTTATTGAAATATAGTCCAATGGTAAGTGATTATTATTTTTAATTGAACGGTGTTAGGTGCTTTTGTCGTACACTTCTATTAGGTAAAATGATTAACCCTTTTCCGCGTTTATGGCATTACTTCGTAAAAGTTGAACTTCAATTTGTTTTTAATTCTTGTTAATAAAATAAACTTATTATTTTATTTGAACGTTTTCTCCCTGGTTTTAATTCGAGACTTAATTTAATTTTTGAACAATAAAAATTATTTTTTTTTTTAAACAAACTGTTGAAATAATTCTTAAAATGAATCAGGTGCCAGCCCTGATCGCCACAAGTACAGGATAGTATCATCTGCGTAAAAAGCCGCAGACGAGTCCGGGTGAGAGGGGAAGTCAGCAAAATAATAGCTGAAAAGCTGCGGAGACAGTACTGTTCCTTGCAGTACTCCAGTTTCAATTGGTCTAATAGTAGAAGTCGCGGCGCAAACTTTCACCGTGAAATTCTCGCAAACATACGACAATAAATGTTTCCAAGGTACGATCCGACGAGCGCTGCTAAATAAAAAAGGCGAAAAGGCGAAAGACTTATTCGCTCTGAAGAGAGTCCAGGGAATGTAGGGGGTACTCCTACAGAGCATTTTAAGATCCTTTACACAAATAGTGCACTATGTAAAAATCGACCTCTCCTATTGGTCGATCCATCTCGTATTACAATATGTCTTCGTAATGCAATCGATTTCTGTCAAGAGCTCTCGTGGTGTAGAGGTTTAGACAACTGGGTCTCACCTGGACGGCCCGGGTTTTTTATTTTTTTTTTAAGATTATGTTTCTAAACAGTTTTTTTCTTGATTTTGGGTATGTCTTGGGTTAGTTTGAATTAGCACATGGTTAGTTTCCTTTTCTTGAGCCCCCGTAGCGAGCGAAGCGAGCGGAGGGCCATGCGCATCGACCAATAGGAAAGGCCGATTTTTATATAGTGCACTATTTGTGTATAGGATCTTATAATGCTCATACAGAGCTTGTACAGCAGATCATCGGCGTCGGGCCACACCCTATCGATCGCCTTCTCTATGTCGAGAAGGAGCAGGGCTGTGCAATGCCGTCTATTGAGGCTGTCATAGATTTTCTGTACTGTCTTCGCAGCGAGCATGCTAGTGCTATGCCCGCTACGAAACCCGAATTGCTCCCTAGGTAGTATGCCCAGCTTCTTGGCAGCCCCGCTAAGCCTCCACAGCAGAAGTTTCTCGGTGACTTTGCTTAATATGCTTAAAATATGCTGCTTAGGCCTATATGACTTTGTTAAGAAGGGGTGTTTCCCCGGCTTATGAAACAGTACTATGCTTGCAATTTTCCAGAAGGACGGGAAATGCTGTAAGCGTATTATGGCATTTACGATATGCATTAACTCTATAACGGTTTTCCTGGGAAAGTTTTTCAGGAGCTGGTAGGGAATGTATTCAAGTCCCGGAGCTTTGTTTTTCGGTATGGCTCAATACTTTACAAATCTCGCTAGGAGTGACATATACCTAGCTTTTGGAACAGATGGATTCGCTGCGTGATCTCCCTGTGCAATGGCATGGAGTCAGGCGCCAGTGTGTGAATCTCTTCGAGGGAGTCCGCAAATGCCTCCTCCTTTCCCTGATCATCCAGGATATCTCGCCCTCGAAGCTTAAGCACCGAGAATAGAGGCGCGGCCTTGCGAACTCGCCTCGCGAGCTTCCACAGGGAACCATTTTCCGTGCCTAGTTCACTCACGTAGCTCATCCATTTCGTACTTTTGTGCTCTCGTATGAGCGATTTAATATGTTCGGTAATCGCGCCTATACGACGCTTCTCGTTAGCATTCCTGGCTATTTGCCATCTACGTCGCAAACGGTTCCGGAAGTTGATTAGGTTAACGATTTCATCAGGAAGTTTCCATGAATGTCCTCTTCCTGATTACCGGACAAGTTGCGTCACGGACGCGGTGTATATTGGAAGTTAATGTGTCAACTTCAGTCTCTAATTCCCGGAGAGTGTCAATTTACCGAGGGATAACCGTGGCTTCGTTCAACCTTTCTCGAAACACCCTACAGTCAGTATTTTTGTACGCGACTACTGTCACGTAGGCTTCCGGCCGCCTGTCGAACCTTAATGCCGCCAGAATAATACCGACTGGTAGGTGGTCAGAGTTAAGATCGCCTATTACCTTTAACGTTCCAAGCCCGTTCATTCCCCGGGAAATCGCTATATCCAGGTATGAGGGCTTGAAGTTTTCAGCAGAAGGGTAGTACGTTGGGGCGTTCGGGTGAAGATATCGGATATCCAGATTGTAATCAATTATAGAATGCAGTACTCTGCCTTTGAGGCGTGGTTCAACATGGTGAACATTAAAATCGCCAATTAGTAGAGATTTGTGTTTCACTTTGAGTTCCATTTCATTTGATTTTCATTTTTTCGGACTTAGGGGAAGTGAGGTAATTGCCGCCCACTTTAGCAAAATAATATGTAACTCCTTTATTTTGTATGACAAAATGAAATCGAGTACGTCATTATTTAGTGTTTTGATTATTATCGATGTTTTATATTCCAATTAACCAAATAAATTGGTAAGATTTATTTTTTTTTGTTTTTAAAATTTTGCACTTGGGCGAAGTTAGCCGACTTCGCGGGTAATAGCGCCCACCTACAGGATAATACCGCCCAAACAAAAATATATTATTTTTTAATAATGTAAACGTAGGTATTTGCAACAATAAATCAAAATATAACTTTGAAAAACTTTACTATTCAACTCATAAGAAAAGCATATTGACAGCAGTATAAAATATAGGTACCTGCTACGTCAAAAAACTAATAATATCTAATTAACTCAAGAAAAAAAAACACAAACAAAATTTTTATAGTTATCGCAACTAGTGCACTCTCTGTGTGCCCATTTGCGACAAACACCACACCTGTACCACATTTCCGATTTACCAAATTCACCACAGATCAAACATACTTCATCCTCCATGTCATTATCCAGATTGTCGGAGCTTTGGTCATCGCAAACGTTATTTTCATTGCAAGAAGATTCACTTGAGGAGGAATGGTCATCAAATTTAACCTTCTTTTTAACTCTCTTCACCGGCAGTGGGACTTTCTTTTTGTTTTTTGTGTCCTTTTTTCTTCTTTTTTTCAGCTCTATTGTTTCCGGGGTCGCTGTGAGAATTTTCGATGCTCCTGCCTTTCGTGTTCCTCTTTTTGGTCCTTTATTCTTGACAATACAGAGGGGTGATATTTCTTCGATAGATATTTTTACTTTAGTTGGTTTTTTGTTAGAAGAGCAATGAGGTTTAGGTTGACGAGAGGTGGATGGTTTGGGTTCAGCTTTACGGGAGGTAGATAGTTGGGGTTCACGGGAGGTAAAAGGTAGAGGTTCAGCTTCCCTGGAGGTCAAGGGTGGTTCAGTTTCACATGTAAATTCGTGAGGCTCTTCGACAACGGGTATTTTGGAGAGAGTCGCGGGCAAAAAAGCTTCATATTAAATATATCTGGTCTATATGGAACAATCCCACTTACTTCGAAACCTTTCTGAGCTTTTTCCATAGTAGCTATTCGGATGAATGCCCTATTAAAAACTTCTGCAACATCGTATGGTGTTATTTTTGTATGTTGATTTTACCTCATAAATAGTGAGCATTCATTTGAGTACGCCGCGCAGCCTTTAATGCCCCAAAAACTGTTAGGTCGAGTGGTTGAAGTTTGTGCGATGTGTGAGGTGGAAAGCTTAACATAATTATACCATTTTGACGACAAACTTCGTATGTGGCTAAAGAGCAATGACTACTGTGGTTATCTAACAACAGCAACAATGGGTTTTCCTTTGATGCTCCTGAATGCTGTTTAAAGTGCTACATCCATGTTAGGAACAACTCTTTATTCATCCAGCCTTTGGCAGAGCATTCGTAAAGAGCACCTACTGGTCCATTCCGTTTAAGAAGATCAGACATTCGGGCTCTTGGATATATAAACATCGGGGGTATATATACACCTGATGCACTTATTGCGCAACAAACGGTAATGGTGCGACCTCTTTCCCAGCTTACAGCTTTGCCAAGTTGTTTAACACCTTTTGGGGAAATTATTTTAGAAGGGACTTGAACGGTCGTAACACCCGTCTCATCGACGTTAAATATACGATTTGGGGGAAAGTTGTATTTTATTTGAACCTTCTCCAAATTTTGGAAGAAAAGATTAACACTTTCTCTATTGAAACCAGAAATTCTCCCTGAGCTAGTCGGTTCAAGTTTTCTCATAGTGAAACGGGGATGGCGTCTTAAAAATAATAATTGCAGCCAGTCTTTACCGGCCATTTTCTTTTCATAATTGAAACCTTCGACAAGAGAAGGGAGTGGACGGGTAAAACCGACAGCTATTCTGTTACGGGTTGGCTCCACGATTTGACAAGCGTCAAGCATCGTCAAAGGCTGCACGTATTCTCGAGCAGTGGCGTTTCATGAATATCTTATTATAATCCCAGCAAGCGTATGCCTTATTAGGTACATTTTCATCACTAAATTATATCTGTTATTTTATACTCCATAATACCTCAATTACTGGCTTAAATCACAAAATGCAATGATTGAAATATAACAAATATATTTCCGTAAAAGATCAAAACAATGTACGCCACTGGGCGACAGGCCATTTTCACGGGCAATTATATGATTCTTATTAGCAATCATGCCTGAAAATGTTAACAAAGCTAGTATAAAATTACAAAGAAAGGCAGCCTGAAGTATAGTCGTAATCATATTTTGAAATAATCTATATCTCAGCTCACACAAAGAAAATAAATAATAAATATTAGCGTCAGGAAGAACCTATGTGTAGAATATATTTAGATATATATAGATTAGGTAGATATACCTGTGAAAAGTAATTCCAGGTTCCTTTCGGTCATTGCGACTTTTACAGCCATAAGAACAACAAAACACTATATTGTTATGGACAAATTGAAGTATTTTGAGAGTTATTCACAACAAAAATCACCAAAATACACGGAGGTGCCGCTTTGAATGTCTGGCTCCTATTAATGGCGTCCGTTCGATTTTTGATCACACGTACTGCTCCCAGCCGTAAAGCGAGATTATCTGTTCACTCCCTTCCCTTGTTAAAGGTTGAAACAGTGTGGTATGTTATTCTTTTGGGCAAAGCATCGACCACTTGTCGATGGGCAAAGTCATGCACAAGTCTACGTAAATCCGTGGCTGCAAGACAATAAAATATCTTTGCAAGATAAATGCATAGCTCCTCTAATGGTGTTTCTTGCTCAGGTGAAAATATAGTATGGCGCCCAAGTTTAGCAACAGAAGAATTATTTGTTTTCAGGCGATCTTTAAAAGTGGAATAGGGAATACCTGAAAACAAAATTAGGATTAAAGTGTTTGTTAAATAAAAAGAGAGTACTATTCATACCGAATTCTCTAGCACTTCTCCTTTTCCCACGTCCATCTCTGACTGCTTACTTAGCAGTCTGAAGCGCTTTTGGGGTCCAGGTGGCTTTTGTACGAGGAATATATTGCACTATCTTAATTAAAAATTAGTTGCGCTATATTCAAGTATGTGATAATACCGCCCATTATAAGGGCAATGCCACCCATGATGGGCGGTATAACCCGTCACCGCCATGTTGTTTACAATTTTTTTTTCTATGATAACTATTTAAAATACTATCAAAAACAAGGTCAGTTTACATAGGAAAATTAATAAGGCGCACAACAGTCCAAAAATTGTTTGATTCTATAAAAAGACATGCTACTTACGGCTTATTTTCCGGAACATAAAACTTAGATCGGCGGTACCTGCAACCACATTCTTATCGGTCTACACACTAAAAATAACTTTGAAAGCAAATATCGTTTCTCTGACGTTCGATGCATTATCATGTGACCCGGATGTTGCCAAATCTCTTCGGTTCACGAACTATTAGAGGTGGGCGGTATTATCCACTGGGCGGTAATACCCGCACTTCTTCTACCCTCACAAGAAGTTTCGCTTCAAAAATCTTGTTTTCTGGCTACTATTATATCATCTATTGTAGGCCAAATTTCGAAAATTGTCACGGGTTGCATAACCATCCTTCCAGTGTTCCGCGGTCTGCGCTGTTTATGCTTTGATTTTATGCTGCGTTTAATTGGATGATGACGGTCGGAGATCGGAGCATTTCTTCACGCTGTCTCGCTTGCTTTCTCTTCGATAAAGGGGAGTGCAAAGAGAGACAGAAAGATAAAAAGTTGTTTGTTTCCTAACGATTATAGATCATAGTGCATAGGGATGCGCGATACAATCAAAAGTATCGATAATCGATACGTATCGAAACGTAAAGTATCCATACAGTAAAATATCGTTTGTTAAAATATACTAGAATTATCGATACCTTAACGATCCGGGATTTTCAGGATGCCAGGTTAGCGATACTGATATTCCAAAGCAAAATATAGTGATAAATTGAATTAAATACTCTCTACCATTATCAAAAGATATTTATTATTATTATTATTGTTACTAAAAATTTTAAATAAAAAACAAGGCATACTTCTTCTTTTGTCATCCTAAAGCGTTATGTTATTTGTTAATGACATATGTAATGTTTAAACAATAAAGCATATTTGATTGATTAAATTGTTATAGAAATCATAGTGCAAAAGCAGTATGGGACAACAACAGAGAAATTTTCCAAATTAATTACCTACATTAGCTTACCATTAAAATATCACAGGCTACGGCCACTGCCCAGGGCCCCCTTGGTGGTGGAATGCCTAGTTCTTCATATTGTTTCATTTGCTAATTCGTATAAAATTCTCCGTGCACTGACATTCCTAGAACCTGGAAGTGGATATCGGGGATTCATCCAGCCATTGTCTTTACTGTATAAACAATGATCCAGCTGATACAGACCCTAACATATACGCAGTATATGTAGTTTATAGCAAACGAAGAATAAACGAAGAATAGAGGTTAAAAATATTTGCTAGTAGGCAGTAAATATCGCTACCCGCTTCCACCAAAAATCTTCCCGGATCCCGGATCGTAAGGTATCGATACAACACAAATGTATCGATACTTGCAATGCATCGCAAAGCAAAGTATCGATCCTAAATATCGAGTATCGGACGTAAAAGTATCGATACTCTGGAATATCGTATCGTATCGCGTATCCCTAAGTGCAAGTCGTGTCCATGATAGGATAATGAGGACATCTCAGTTCTGGATCGTTTGCTCTGATTTTCGTTTGTAATAAGCGCGTTTCTTTAATGATTTTAACGACTTTTGGGTAAAAATTCGGCGTGACACCCTAAAAGTTTTACGTCTTCGACGGTTAAGCCCCCCATAACTCGGAGCTAGATCCGCTCTTGGATTCTGCTCCTCTGCAGGGATTTAACACTATATTTTTCAGGTGAATCGACTTTGGATTTTCAAGAACACGTGGGGAGTTCCTAATTTCTTTTTAATCCTAGCTGGGGAGGTCCGGGGGTCAAAAACTGATCTCAGCTTTCGGCAAATTCCGGAAAAAGCCCTTACTGGTGAAAATTGATTTTATTTCTAATTTTTCGTTGGAATTTTATGTTCCTATTTCAATTATTGTTCTATCTGTGAATACTTTCGAACAACCCGAACAAATTTTTGATATATTTGTAATAAACCTGCAGACTCCGTTCAAGATATAAACAGAAACCGTGTAGTAGTGGACGAACCTGGGTAGAATCGTAGAATCGCAAACAAAAGCGTCTAGAGTAGACGCCTACGCCTAATTTTCGATACCACATGCGCAATCGCGAGACAAGAATAGGTATTATTATGCAACCCACAAAACGCTTAAATGTCAAGTTTTCAGGCTTCGGACATGCGTAATGGCGAAAGAAGAATAGCTGTTATTAATATGCAACCCACAAAAGCGTTAAAAACCGGGAATGTTTTACCAAGATTCAAAAGTTTTAATGTTTTATGTTTTATTTTCACCAAATTTATAGGGACTAAAATTAAGAATATAAACTGCTAATAATAATAATTTAAACTGCTAGAAAAACATTATTAAGTTTTTAATTTAAATGAAAGTATCGATTTCTAAATGATTTGTTAATAAAATTAATAAATATTCTACATATTTTAAGTAACAGGTAACTTGGAAATAAGTCTATGGGTATCTATCCATTACTTATAACATTTGCAATATGCCCCCTACAAGATTCCTGATGACTGAAGGAGATTTACCGTCTAAAAGACACTTTTCTAACGTTTCTAATGTCTGTCGAATCTTCACCGCTTGACCATCATCCAAAGTGCAGCCTTCGTTAACGAAATCATGGATAACAGTCTTCATTATCCATAACAGGTATTCAAAAACCGTAGTTTTTGATGCTATATAGGTACTGAATTCTTTGTTCACGGCGTAATACGATAACGCACACTCAAACTTTTTTGTAATCTCTCCTAAAATTAGGTGGCGGTAGATGCTGCATCTTGCAAGGCACGATAGAATTTGTTTAATCACGTTGAATACCTGTAAAAAATCATGCAATAAATTGTTGAAAAAGGCAATAAAAAGTTTCCAATATGCTTCAAATATGCGATTGTTTCCATCGATTTCATATCGATAAATGTACATCGCTTTAACACCTGCTCTTCCCAATAATAATATTTACAATTGTATTTTTATATTTTCACTTCATACCCTGCATTGCAAAAAACTAACTAACCCCAAAAAATAAATAAATGAAAAAAAAATTGTGTGTGCTTAAGACCACACGATAGAAGTGAAAACTTCAACAAGCGGGGTCATCGTTTGTCAGAATTTCGATCCTAGTCTTCGTTGCAGAGATACGGGCGAAAAACGGTTATTCCCCCAAAATCCCCACTTGAATTAGAGCCCCGGTCCCCCCCGTATGGTCTAAAGTAGCCCCCCATGGGGCGCACCTACCATAAAATTTTCGACCCCGTACCTCTTCATGTTCTTCCGAAATTAATTATTCAAAATTTTCCTTCTCCCCCCTCCCCTGGCCAAACAGGGGGGAGGGGGAGGTAAGGGGTCCCGTTTTCGTCCAGGATCTTTTTTTACCCCGGCTACATCCCATGAAAATTTCAGCCCTCTACCTATACGAGAACATGCCAGACAGTAACAAGCCGGGCAAGGCAGTAATAATTATAACAAGCGCATTCACCATTTGGTCCAGGAGAAGGAGCGTTACGTGGCGTTACGTGACGGCTCAGTCTCATTCAACCCCCACAAAAAAAAGCTGCTGAGCGCGCCTGAAGAAGTTTTCATTTCAAAAAACTTGCAAAGGGCGAGCATCGACTTATTGCTGTAGCATTCTAAACATGAGCTTTATCACTTGAGCCAAGTTTCTACACATGTGCTTTTCTCAAAGAGACTCATACAAATGCGTGAAGTGAAAAAACGTAAACAACTTTGACGGGCGGGGTTGGAGTTTACACGCTAATCTCTTCCCACGTTACAGGAGAACTGCTCCAATTACTTGGGAATACGGGTTCAGATAGAACTAAAACACTGCCAACAATGTATATGTAAACCAAACAACTTTGATAACTCGATACGCTATGTTATATAAGTCCGGTTCTGTTTAGATTAAGATACTGTATTGCCGCGAAAAGGCTTACTTGCGCGAAGGGCGGGTAATCACCACGTGCGAGAAAAAGACAAATATATGTCGTATATGTCGACGCCGATGTTGACTTCGAGACGGCGCCGGCGCGGCGGAACGAGACGATATATCGTCATATGTAATTGGAGCCAAGGATTTAAATGCTAGTAATTTTACGATTGTCGTTAGCCTAAGTGGTAAAAGGATTAAAATAACATCAATTTATAGAAACCAAAGCAAGGATGCTTCTAAAGAAGAATTGAAAGCACTGATTGAAGGAACGCCAAGTCGAGATGTTGGAAAAGTGCATCTTATTGCAAGAACGGGCATATCATTGAAGAAGCAATTCTGGATCTGAATCTTGGTGTATTTGGATCAGATACACCAACCTATATTCCGGCTGGAAATGGAATGGAAGGCACTAAATGAGGGCACCTCCGACCACAACCCACTACAAGTAATAATTGCATCTGGGATCAGAAATTGTTTCATCAAGATTAGGCCCTTAACTAACTGGTTAGGCTTTAAGGAATCATTAAAACAAACATTGAAGGTTCCGAAGATAAACTCGGAGGAAGAGCTTGAGAAATATGCTATCCAATTTAATGATGACATAATTAAAGCATATAAAACCAATTCAGCTACTAAAACACTTAAGGGTTGTTCTATAAAATTACTCCCGAAAGAACTTCAAATTCTTATTAAAAATAATAGGAAACTTAGGAAGGACTATACAAGAAACAAAACTGAAGACCTAAAATTATTATTAAATGCTCATTCCGGTATTCTCAGAGAAAAATGGAAGGAGTACAAAACTAAACTATGGGATGATAAGATCAAGGAACTAAGTACTAAAGATCACTCAGTCTGGAGGGTATTTAATGCCCTGAAAAGGCCTAAACAGTATATCCCAACAATTCATGGAAGGAATGGGATGGTTTACTCCGATACCGATAAAGCCGAAGAAATAGCAACTACTCTGGAGGAAATATTTAAAGTAAATAATACAGACTACAGTAATCCCAAATTTGATACTATGGCAAACAGGGAGTTTAAGAAAATTATCGAACAAAACGGAACTAACCGCATCGAGGATTTTGCCACTCCGGGTGAAGCTAAACATATTTGCTGTCATCAAAAAGTCAAAAAGGCACCGGGAATGGACGGAGTGAATAACAGGATGCTCAGACCATTACCTGATAAGGGATTTGTCTGTATAGGCCAATTGTCAAACGCATTACTTAGGTTATGTTATTTTCCAAAGGTATGGAAGACATCATGCATTTATGCAATAAGGAAACGGGGGGAAAAACCCAACATTTGCCGTCAATTATCGACCTATAAGTTTGCTCCCTGTAGTAGGAAAAGTTGTTGAAAAAATCCTCAAGAAAAGGCTTGTTACAGTCATTGAAAATCTGGAAGTTATACCCCACCAACAATTTGGGTTCAGAAGAGGGCACTCCTCGGAGCATCAAGCATTGAGAGTCGCTGAGAATTTGGTTCAACTTGGGTATGGCAGTGGGTTCGGTGTTTCTGGACGTGCAAAAAGCGTTTGATACTCTATGGCGTCAGGGTATGGCTGTAAAATTAAAAGAACTCAAATTTCCAGAAATGTGGCGAAGATTGATAATAATTTATCTGTATGGGAGAAAATTCTGTGTGAAAGTAGGACCAGAACATTCAACCTTCAGAAAGATAAGAGCCGGGGTCCCGCAGGGCTCTGTGCTCGGTCTCTTACTTTATCATCTGTACACATGTGATTATAAACCAGCGGCATCAACATTCTATGGACTATACGCTGACGATACGGCTTCCCTTTCTAGGAGTAGAAATGAAGCAATATTGTCAAGAGAGCTGCAGAAAGAACTTAGTAATTTTGAGTTATGGACAAACAAATATAAAATTAAATTAAACCCTACCAAAACTAAAGCGGTATTTTTCGAAAAAAGACTCCTGCCTAAAGGTCCTAATCTCAAAATATACGGCGAAGAAATCCTATGGGAAAGGGAAGTTAAATATTTGGGGTTGATCTTCGACCAAAAATTATTGTGGGTTGGTCACATGAACTCAGTTAAGCAGAAAATAAAAGGCGGAGTTGCTCAGTTATATTCATTGGTGGGAAGATATAGTGTATTGAACTTAAATACTAAGCTGACCATATTAAAAACAGTAATAAGAGCACAAATTGCATATGGTATTGCTATTTGGGGTACGATAGCGAGATCTTATATTAATATACTGCAAGTTACTGAAAACCCTTTGTGAGGGGAGCGGCAGCAGCCCCATGGTATGTGAGGAATGAGGACCTATTTAGGGACCTAAAATGGACTCCACTAAGAGAATACCTTCACGGCAGGATTAAAAAATTTTATGAAAGAATCAAAATTCATCCTAATGAAGAACTTAAGGTACTACTTCAGGAAATAGCTCCTCAAGAGTCGGGAAGTAC
Source organism: Pissodes strobi (assembly GCA_016904865.1). NCBI lineage: Eukaryota > Metazoa > Arthropoda > Insecta > Coleoptera > Curculionidae > Pissodes > Pissodes strobi. The sequence goes on from MU182690.1 coordinate 369,443, forward strand.
AGAAGGCCAAAAGAATCAATGTATTTAATGTTGGAATGATTAAGACAGTACAGATTCAACAATTATTATATGAAGAAGGGTACATTAACTAATTAACGAGTTTAATTAGAAGTAGCGTATAGCTAATGAGTGAAATTGTAAATAGTGTAAATAAGAACAAAAGATACTGTACAAACTGTAAATAGACTAATTGAACATGTAATAACGAAAGTTCCACAAAATCCACGCATGCGAATTGGATTTCAAAAGTAAGGGACTATAATGAATAAAACTGTGAAGAATAAGCTCAAAAGGAGTAAATAATAAAATTATGACTGCAAGCTAAGTGAGGTGCCAGCAAACAGCGGCAAAGAGGGCTATATACAACAAAGACGACACTGCTGCGGCCAGTGGCAGTAGATATGCAGGCTGCAAGGGAGACCTGCATACGGTGGAGGATTGGTTGGTATGCCTTCGGGAGAGCCCAACACTACCCCCAAAGCCTAACCTACGGGGGTGCGCATAAGAGAGCGTTCCTCCACCTGGCCAAAAAAAAAAAAAAAGGGTGAACCATTGATTTGGATAAGCAATAGCCGCCTGTTGCACTATTCAAAAGTGGCAACCTATGGGCGAAAAAACGGGTTTCTGCGCATGACAAAATCGACGCAAAATTGAAAAACGTAAACAAAGAAGATCCCGTTTCATCATGCGCACTAAATGACTTGCCGTCTTAGCAGGCGTCGATCAGGACCGAACTTGGCTTTTGTCTTTGACGTGTTTTCGATTTGACGACGCCGGCGCGGCGTTTTGTGTTGATAATTCGAATACTTTACTTTTTATTGACTTTCTTTGGACCTAATGTTTGTAGTTGCTTAATTAGTTTTAGTTTAGTGGTTCACGTTTGTGCTTTGTGCGTACCCTATTTTGATTTTCGTTTTTATTGAATAATGCGCACATAAACAATGGGCGATGCTACCAAAATAGAATCCCGAAAGTGTATGGTTGTGTTTTGTAGCAGTGGAGGCAAAATACCCATTATAATTATTATTATAAGTATTACTTATTTATACGTTATTGTTTGTTTCACTATGCTAACTGGCCCATTTCACAATCGGCAAGACTACTCTACCGAATATTTGGTGAAATAATTACTTTCGTCCATAATCACAAGAATACGAGTTCAAATTTTGGAGTCCGGGCCTGCCTAATGACCTTCACACTGCAACAGATAGCACCCACTAATTTTCTAATGCGCAAGGCAAAATAGGAATCGTTTTGTTTACATTTCGCGGTCGTAAATTTGCCATGCTTGGTCTATTTATTGCTTATCCACTCCTATACAAATCAATGGGGTGAACGAGGACTCTTGTACGCGTACCGGCGAACATGTAACAATGCGTGGAGTTAATGTCGCTGTTAGTTTCTAGTATTCTTTTTTGCTTCAAAAGATATGTATTTCTTTAAATAAATGTCAAGTTTAACGAGCGTTCTTAGAACTGGTCCTTCGAAATTATTCAATCAACATCACCAATATCAAACTCACTCACAGTGGATGAATCATGTGACCGCGATAGGACATTTCAAATATTCAAGTATTAAGATGCATTTCTAGCTGCTGTTTAAAAGAATTATAAGGGTTTAAAAGCAATTTGTCAACACTGGCTGCCAGCCTCAATTTCTTGTTATTACGATTAGTTTTTAGTGTCGCTTTTTCGTTTCATCGAGTCTCAAATCACGCCCGTGCTAAAGAAGTTTTCTCTTTAAAAAATTTAACACATCCACCCAAAGGACAACAATACCAAAGGAATAACGCAGTAGGGTCTTCCGACAGCGATCTGTTTTAAACTTTTATGTTCGGTTCCACGACGCGACCCGACGTTGGCCGAATCAGCAGAATTACCCATGTCTTCGCGGTACCCTAAATTGCTTCCAACGATCTGGTAGCTCAGTGGTTAAATAGTGTTTTTGTGATGCGAAGGTTGCTGGTTCGATCCACATCAGTACCATGCTGTTTTTAATTATTTTTAAGGTTATGTTTGTAAAACGTTTTTTTTTTTCTTCTTGATTTTGGGTTAGTTTTGTTTGGTTGCGCCCCGGAGAGAGTGAAGCGAGCGGAGGGCCATGGGAAATAACTTAATTATTGCTGACATTCGGCCAAAGTCGCCGAAAGTCACTACAAAAGTTCAAAACAGACCGCTGTCTGAACACGCTAGTTTATAACGCCGCCTATGAATATTCAAATGTCCAATAAACTAAAATCAAGATTCGAAACATTCGCGTCTATTTTGATCCTTCACGCATGCGTACGTGCATATTCATATATTTTTCAGTTGTTTTTTTCCTGATTTTGGGCATTGTATAGGTTAGTTTAGGATAGTTTTATTTGGTAGCGCCTCCGGAGCTGCGTCAAACGAGCGGAAGGCCATGCGTGAAGTGAAATATTAGAATAACACTGGGCTGCTGCCAAATACGAAGGTCCGAAGGTCGAAAATTTGGTCTAGGTAGACGTGAACCTTCTAAACCGGAATGGCATGGCATCGTGTGCGAATATATGCGCGTGGCTCTCCCGCCTACGTGACATAACATAAACTGCTGATTGATTTTTATATGCTGTGACCCCATACCCACTGGGGTTACTGACCCCACCTGTTCTTCTCGGACTCCACCGTACTGTTAAGAAATGTGAAAATATTTACCTTTAAATGCTTTGGACAATTTCTAGGAATACCATCAGCTCCTGTAATGATCTTCAACAAGTCAGATATCCAACAGCTGACCAAATGCTTAAAAGCAATATTGTCCAGTATAGCAGAACTTGTACTGAAGGTAAAAATGCATTTTTTCAGATATAAAAAATGGTTGAAAATTTGCTGCACATTGGGATTCTCATCTTGAAGAACGTTTATGATATATAAGAGGCAATTCGTCAACAGTTGTAGGACGGAGGTATTAATATCGATCTGACCGTTAGCGTCTTTGGACAGCTCCAATCTAATGCGTTGATAAATGTCTTCGATATCAACAATTACATGTTCATTACAGTTTAAAAATGCTTCTGAAATCTCGGCCAAATCGCTCCCCATGACTAAGTTTTGACCTTGTCCTTTGGTTATAATCAAAAACTTTGCAAATTTCCGTAAGAACTTTAACGTGTCCGTAAACACTACCTCCGCTTCATTTTGCTTACTTTCTAGAGTAACAGCAGCCAAATCATTTTTTTTCAAAATTTCTTGTTGATTTTTGTAATCCATGTTAATCACTAGGCTTATTTATATTACGTTATACCTTATGCACTAAAGGAAATTGTATCCTCGTTCAACTACCAAAAAGAAAAACTGATTTAGTCGTATCTTTACCGAAGGAATTACCCAAACTAACAGAACAACTAGCCCATTAAAATGGCGGGATAATTTAAGATGATGCTCTTTTGTTTGCCCAGTTTGCTTCTCGCTGATCATGCTATCGTTGACTGACAATATTCTCAGCCAACGATGCTATGAACAAGAGAAAGGTGTTTTTTGATGATCGTTTCATAACTAGCACCATTTTATAATAAAAGACCTAGCACGAAAACTCGTAAACCCACACCCCGCCCGTTAATATTTAACGTTTCGTGCATGCGTTGCCTAATGTTTACGTTCTTATTTTAACATTTTTACTTCATGCAATGTTCTCCGATCGCTCCAGAAAGAAAGCTACCCAAACTAATTAAAAAAAAAATAAATAAAAAAACTTGCTAAGGCCGGATGACTAACTCGTTCTAAACGAGAGCCTTACCACCTGAGCCAGGATTTTACATACCTGCTTTTCTCAAAAAGTCTTATATAAAGGCGTGAAGTGAAAAATCTTTAAAAAACATTAACGGGTGGGGTTGGGGTTAGGGTTTATTGGAACAATGAAATCTTAGACAAGGATAATCTAAGAATGACATTAATATCATTTCATCGACCTGGAATATCGTTTCATATTCATATATTATGAATGACTGAAATTAATGTTGCTAACTAATATCACTAGCTTTTTCTTATATTAAAATTATCGCAATAAAGTTGTTGTGGCAAAAATGCCTGTTAAGCAAAAGGGGGTTCAATCATATTACCCAACCATCAACATTAAATTAACTGCCGGCACGAGCGGTTAAAATGCAAGTTACGATCCATGATTTAATTGGTCGGAGCGGCTAAATATCAAGTTATTGCGATCCATATCTTTGGGAATTTGGGTTAGTTTGGGCATAAACAATGGTTTGGGTTAGTCTTCGTATGACTTAGGGCACTTGGCTAGTTTCCTTTTCTTGAGCTCCGGAGCCAATGAACCATAGATAATATATAAAAAAAAATGAACGTTGTATATACAGTTATCTTATCTTATCTTATCTGATGACCCTCTTTACAGAGGGTTGGATGGCACTGCTACGAGGCAATTTGCCAGCGCACCCTTCGCCCGGCGCTTAGGGAGCGATAAAGCTACCCTTCTACATCCGTTACGCGTTAGTCCAGTTTGAAGGGCCTTGTATTCGGTGGGAAAAACCAGTAAGACGGGCCTGTGCCCCTGGTGATTCCCGAGCTTTATACAACTATAAGCTAATGAAATGCACAACTGAGTTCCTATGCAAGGAGGCTTCGCACACTGTAGGTATAACCACTTTCTGTCAGAGACTTCAAATCCCCGCAGGGAACACCCCCGACCGCCCACAGGCCACGCTACCACGCACGGAAATTCCCTGAAGTCCTAGTAGGAATCACCCCACACTACACGACCCACCCCTTACACTGTCCAGCCGGCACGACTTTCCAGACACCCCCCGAAGGATTGGAACACGTTATCTAAGCAATTAGCTTCCACTGCCCGTGCCGAATTCTGTAATCCGTTTCCAACGTGTTCTTCCTTCGACGGCTGGACCGGAAGTGTATATACAGTTCATTGATACAGTTCATTGTCCGGAGCTAGCGAAGCGAGCGGAGGGCAGTGTTGCCAACCTGCTCCCGCATCCCTCCGGTACCACGGTATCAAAATTCCGCTACATGTGACAAAAAACGCTGCTACTCGATTTTTTCTTTAATATATCCTATAAACTAGTAAATGATGCCATGGGTCCATTTCTGTTCCTGCTATCCTGTTTGTAACTTTCAACTGGTGCAGATAAATTGATATGGTTTTTGAAAAGTTGGATTATTAATTCCAACGTCAACGTGACCTTTCACAAGAACAGCCAATCGGGCGATTTTTTAAGCCAATCGGGCGATTTTTTACAAATGGTCTTGCCGCCGCTACATGGACTGAAAATCCGCTACACTGGCAGAGGGCCATACAAAGACTTACGTCTGGCGACTATCCCATAACTCTCAGCAGCATGCATAAATTCACTTTTCGCAGGCCCTTCGCTCGCGCCGCTCGCTACGGGGGCTCATGAAAAAGAAACTAACCAGGTGCTAACCCAAGACATACTCAAAATCAAGAAAAAAATTTATTTAGAAATTTAACCTTAAATAAAATAAAAAGAAACCGATGGGATTTGAACTCGCGTTGCCGAGGTGAAGGCTAAAGGTACAAACATAGTGGAGCGTGGCGTCAAGATGCAAGCAGCAAGCAAAGCATCGATGTGCGATTTCTTTATGTACATTCAGTAGGAGGCGCACATAGTAAAGACGCACCGAGCGCGGGCGTCTATCGATATAAGCCAAGCATCGCTTCACGATTTATATTCGCGATTTCTTTTAAACGATTCAAAGCGCGCTAAACAAAGCATACCCTAATATACGAACTGCGCACAGCCAATCAGAATCGAAACCGTTTGTTTACTATTTTAGAATGTCTAATATTACACTTCACTTAAATCCGCGCAACCAACAACAACTAACCAAAACTAACCCAAGGCATGCCCAAAATGAAGAAAAACAACTGTTTACTGAATACTCTCCAGCCATTACCAATAATATTCATGGTACTGCGCTGTCAACTAGAATCTCATCTTCAGTGTCTGAACTCATCATATTTGCTATTGTAGACAGGTAGACGAAGAAACAAATAGCTTAAAAATATACTACACCTCTTGTGTTTGAAGCCAGCATCGACGCTCCACTATATACCCGCATAAATCTAGTGAACCGACACTCGCTGCTTACCTCCCTGCCTGCATCTTGACTCCACGCTTCACTATGTTTGTACCTTAACCATGCAAACCTCTAGACCATCAGAGCAATACCTCCTACAACATATTGATCAGAGGCATACAAGCGATTTGTTACATCACGAAGTACATGAAAACAGCTGACTGCTGAGAGTTATGGGATAGTCGCCAGACATAAATCATGCAAAGCCATAATATGCATTATAAGATCCTTTACACAAATAGTGCACTATATAAAAATCGGCCTTTTCTATTGGTCGATTCGCATGGCCCTCCGCTCGCTTCGCTTGCGACGGGGGCTCAAGAAAAGGAAACTAACCAGGTGCTAACCCAAGACCTACCCAAAATCAAGAAAAAACTGTTAAGAAACATAATCTTAAAGAAAAAATGCAAAATAGCAACGGGGTTCGAACCTAGGCCATCCAGGTGAGACCCAGCTGTATAAACCTCTACACCACGAGAGCTCTTGACAGAAATCGATTGCACCACGCAGACACATCGTAATACGAGATGGATCGACCAATAGGAGAGGTCGATTTTTACATAGTGCATTATTTGTGTAAAGGATCTTTAAATGCTAATCGCATACCCCGGCTGACGGATTGCAACTTGTTATTTAGCCTGTCTGTCGTAAAATAACATGCCTCAGAAAATGACAGTTGATTTTTCATATTCGATTTTTGACATTTTGGCCATGTTTAATAATTATTTTAATGGTGGAAGGTGGCTTGTGAAAGCTTGTATTTATCGTTTCGCGTTTCGCAACGTTATATTGTAAAAATCGGCGATGAGGATAAATACTCATGTGAAATAATTTTGGTAAATATCCACTAACCGGTAAGTACTCGTATTTTCTTCTTCAAGTATTCCCTGTTGTGTTTTTAATTCCTCGGTGTCTACATAAACATAACCCTAGAAGCACCGTTGCTGGAAGTATAAAACTTGTAATTGCAACTTAAATATACATATTAACTTGAATTTTTCATTACACAGTTTGGAAATATGTGCTTATTTGTTATAGCATAATTCAATTTATTATATTTGAATTGGTATTAGTAAGGTTCATGTTACACATAGACGAATAAAAGGAAAAATGTGTATGAATTTACACATTGACTTTATAATACTACTTAATAGTCAATGATTTTACACTATGCTGTTGGTCCACCGATTTGAGCTCAAACCAGAGACAAGATTCTTGTCTCTGGCTCAAACCACCTTCGCTGCATTACATATTTTCCTTGGTAATCTTAATCTTAATGTGCTGGTTGCTTAACTGCGGGCGCTGGGCTTTGGACCGTTGATACTGAAGTGGATCGACAGTTACTTGATGAACAGGAGTCAGATTTTCAGGCTTGGTAATCACTACTCTGCTGAAATGGGAGTCCCTTCTGGTGTCCCACTGTGGACCGATTCTCTTCATCCTATTTTTAAATGATTACCCAGATGTGTTCCTGGGGGTCGCCTGCTCATGTTTGCTGATGATGTGAAGCTTTTTAGGTCTTAATGTTAGAAAATGCAACAGTATTACTTTTTCTCACCAGAGGAACCCCATTGCATTTCCTTATTCAATAAATGATATTATTTTAACGAAGTGTACTGAAATTAAGGATCTGGGGGTCACCTTGGATTGTAAATTTTCATTTAATGATCATATTAACATCATAACTTCAAAATCTTTTAAAATTTTGGGATTTATCCAAAGATCTTCTGCTGACTCTTCTATCATTACTTTGAGGATTTTTTATTGCTGCCTTGTGCATTCTAATCTGGAATGTTGTTCTGTGGCCTGGAATCCATTTTATTGAGCATATGGAGCGAGTGCAGAACAAGTTTCTAAGATTGGTGGTTTACCGTTGTGGGTATGCACGGGATCAGTATGATTATGATCATGTGAGAGAGTTGTTGGGCATTGATTCCCTGGAGAGGAGGAGGTTCTTAATGAATATGTGCTTCTTGCACAGGGTCGTGCATTCTTCTGTAGATTGACCTGCATTGCTTGGTTTGATTTCGTTGCATGTTCCGGACAGAAGAGGTAGACATACCGAAGTATTTAAGGTGCCTTTTCATTGCACAAACTATGGCAGGAGTGTGCCCATGTCAAGGGTTGTTAGGGGGGCGAATTAGTTGAGTTTGCAGGTCTGTGTGTTTGGCCCAGGTTTGTCAGCATTCAGGGGGAGGGTTGCGAAACAGAATGAGATTCAGTGACCTTGTAAGATTTTTTTAAATATTTGTTATTGTTATTTTAAGAGATATGTATATGTCTTAGGATGTTTTATTTCATGTTTTGTGGATGTCATGTATTTTTAGATAGTATTATCTTGGCTGTAAAATTGTGAAGTGGCAAGACCATGAACAAATAAATAAATACTCTAGGATAGTTTAATAAATTACTATATTCCACTTCGTATAAGCAACATGCTTGTGCCCCAACGACAGTTTGTAATTCAACAGAATCGCTTATTGATTAAATTATTTCCAATTGTGATCTTAATCAACACTCTCATATGAGGCGCAGGGTCACTCTGACACTCTCCTTCGGACATAGACTCCTGGTAAATCTGATCGACTGCCCTGACTTGGTGGCGCTGTTGAATTTCAGAGTGCCATCTCGAAGCAGAGACAAGTGCAAATGTTTTACTTAAATTATAGCCGAACAGACATGGACAGGAATGAAATAATAGCCAGATTTATGGCTTGGTATAATAAGTATTTACCTATACATTTTGACTATAATTGCAGTCCATTATCCTTTAAAAATGCAGTAAGGCTGCTTCTTGATACTGTTGTTGTTCGCGGTCATCCCGGAGCCTGTTATACTTGGTATATTAAGCTGTTCATATTATTGTTATTTTATATGTGTCTAGTATGTTTTCTCATATGTTTTATACATTATTATATTTGTGTTATCGGCCTTACCTAGATACTTAGTCTTAGCCTAGTATTGTACAATTTGGAACTCTGTTCTGTTGTGTACATTGTATGAATAAATTAATGTTTTTGACTGAGATGTCATTTGCTTCTGAGTTTTTAATCACATTTTGATTTCATGTACTGTTCATTTTCAATAATATTTTAGACTTTCTCATGATTTTATGAATTTTCCAAGATCAAAAAAAGAGCAATTATATCACAAAGCAACTATAACAAAAAATAAGACTGACTTTGGTCAATATAAAGAGCAAAGAAATAGAGTAGTAAGTATGATTAGGCAACAAAACAACAAGTTATTATAATACACAAATAGACATGAATAAAGGTGACTGAACAGAAATGTGGAAGAATATTAAGAAACTCGTAGGTGGAAAAAGGAACAATGTAAAGCCAGGAATAAAATTTGATGGAAAAATAAATAAAAACGAGAAAACTATAGCCCAAAAGTTTAATAGATATTTTATACATAGTTATACAATGTTAGAGAAGTAATTAATAAAATTGAAAAATGCAATACAAAAATTTATAAATTTCAACTGTTAACGTTGTCAGAACTAAGAATTATGGTTAAAAATCTCAAGAAAAAAGGCAGAAGTGTCGATGATATAACTACTGATATACTACAAAAATCATTTGAAGTAATTGGGATAGATTCCTACAAGTAATAAATACTAGTCTTGAATATGGTAAGTTCCCAAAAGATTGGAAGAAATCTACAATAATTCCAATAGAAAAAACAGCTAGTACAATATTGTGTGAAGAATTTAGACCCATCAATATGGTTCCTATGTATGAAAAACTTCTGGAGGTAGTTGTCAACAAACAAGTCATTGAGTACTTTGAAAATAACAAAATTCTTAGTGTATATCAAGCTGGATTCCGTAAAAATAACTCATGCGAAGCTGGTGCACAAACGGTACTAATGAACTGGAAAAGTGCAATAGATCAAAAAAAGATAATTGGTGTAGTTTTCTTAGACTTCCGCCGGGCCTTCGAACCTATGGACCGTGGACTACTGTTGGAAAAATTAAAAATATATGGTGTTCAGGATACAGTATTTAAATGGTTTCACAATTATTAGTCTAATCGAACCCAAGAAACAAAGTATAAGAATATAACATCTGAGGAATGTGAAAATTTATCTGGTGTTTCGCAAGGTACGGTTTTAGGGCCTAACCTGCTCATCATATACATAAATGATATTGTCAGTAATTTAAAAAATGTAGTATTCATCTATTTGCTGATGATACGCTACTGTATTTTGTGGGAGAAGATGTGGAGACTTGTAAAAACTGTAAATGAAGAATTACAGGAATTGTTTGATTGGCTTAGAAAAAATGGATTAAGTTTGAACATTAAAAAACCAAAATTTATGATCATCAGAAGTAAATTTAACATCTTATTAAGCAATACACACTCCGACATATTAATAAATGGACAAAAAATTGAACAAGTGGTGCAATATAAATACTTAGGTGTCGTTATTGATGAACACTTAACATTCTCGTCACATGCTGAATATATAACTAAAAAAGTGGCAAGAAAAGTAAATTTGTTAGGTTGGTTAAGTGCAAACCTCAGTGACTGGTCAAAATTGACTATATATAATAATAATTTCTTTATTGTCAGCAAAATCCTCCAAGAGATACAGCAACGTCAATAGACCAGAAGAGAAAAAAACCATAATTCTGCCACAATTTAATAATTATTGTTCATCGATTTTATACCTCTTAAATAACAGTGAGATAAATGTGTTACAAAAGAAACAGAACCAAGCTATGTGGTATACAGGGTGTCCGGAAATAACATCGCCAAATTACAGATGGTGATTCTACATAATAAATCATGAACATTTTTTCATATGAACATGGGTCCGAGAATGCATAGTTTCCAAGATACAGGGTGTCAAACCTTTTATAAAAAATCAGTTTTTTGTTAATATCTTAAATATGATTTTACTGATTTTGTTGAAATTTGGCAGGGTTATCTGTAGTAATAAGGGGGTCATTTAGCCTTAATTAGATTAAAAATATAAAGTCCAGTGGCGTCCCGGAGGGCATCATACTGAATATTATTGACAAAAAAAGTGTGCGCCGCTGACTTTTTCAAACACCTTATATTTTTTTCGCATTAAGCAACTAAAAATACAATATTTTTGATTCTTGAGTTGTTTTCGTATCTTGCGTCGTTTTCGATTAAAACAGTAAAAACCGGTTTATTACATTTCCAAACTTTTTTGATAAAATCGATATTTTTATTTATATCTTAAATATGCTATCACCGATTTTGTTGAAATTTAATAGGGTTATCTGTAGTAACAGGTGGCTCATTTAGCGTTTATTAGATTAAAAATATTATGTCCAGTGGCGTCCCGGAGGCATCATACGGAATATTATTGACAAAGAAATGTGCGCCACTGACTCTTTTAAACATT
>MU182690.1:385919-400077 GCA_016904865.1 Pissodes strobi
ACAGGAAAAAGGTAATTTTAAATAAGTCTGTTTTTAGCACTAGCCTTGTATTCTACAATACAAGGAATTTAGACCTAAATTTATTTATAATTTAAATATGTTTGCATTCATAATATGTCAGAACCTATTAAATTAAGTTGAATATTTTATTGGGCATTTTATAATGTCTGGCCACTAGAAGCCATAAATGTATAGCTATATTATGGAAACATACAGGTGCTTCATCATCAACTAACCAATCCATAGTATTGTAGTATTGAAAGGCATGTAAAAATTAACTGTGGGTTTTCAGCACAAAAATGGCACCAATTACAATCAAAAAGATTCGCAGACAAAAGAAAGCTTGGCTTCATAGAAGCTCAAAAGGAAGATATGCCCCCGGAACATATAAGGAAGATCATTAGAGATCATGGCGACATGAGTAGTCGAAAATATAGGCACGATAAACGTGTGTATTTAGGGTAAGTTAAACTAAAGTAAAATCTAGTTCACATGCAAGTATAAACTTATTCTTATTTTTAGAGCTCTTAAATACATGCCACATGCAGTCATGAAGCTTTTGGAAAACATGCCAATGCCCTGGGAACAAATAAGGGATGTCAAAGTCCTCTACCATATAACAGGAGCAATTACTTTTGTAAATGAAATTCCGTGGGTTATCGAGCCCGTTTATATTGCGCAATGGGGGTAAGATTATTTGCTTCATTATTTTTGCCTAATATTAATAATGTTTGTATAAAAAATGCTATACAGGTCGATTGCTTTCTTATTGACAGTTTTGAAATACATCGAAACTTTATTGAACCTAAACAATAAATAGAAAAAGTCGTCTAGATTTTAATATTTTACAATTATTTTCAAACTAACCCAAACTCTATTGTTCTTTGGAAATTAATTAATAAAAATCTAATAAATCATTGGTTTTTAGGACTATGTGGATTATGATGAGGAGAGAAAAACGTGACCGTCGCCACTTTAAGAGAATGAGGTTTCCTCCCTTCGACGATGAAGAACCTCCTTTAGATTATGCCGATAACGTGCTTGATGTTGAACCATTAGAAGCCATTCAAATAGAGTTAGATCAAGATGAAGACTATGCTATCGCCAAATGGTTCTATGATCACAAAACTTTGGTAAGTTTAGTTCTGTTAGTCAAATCATGGTAAATCCGACGAATTAGTCTCATTTTGGTATATATTTTTCTAATCTCTGCTTATTTTCCATAGGTGGGTACGAAATATGTAAATGGTTCAACATACCGAAAATGGAACCTGACCTTACCTATGATGGCAACGCTCTACCGTTTGGCAAATCAACTTTTGACCGATTTGGTTGACTACAATTACTTTTACTTATTCGACACTAAAAGTTTCTTCACAGCCAAGGCCTTGAATATGGCTATACCGGGAGGACCTAAATTCGAGCCTCTGATTAAGGACATGAACTCTGCGTAAGTATTTTCAGTTTGTACAAATAATATACGCATTATGTAGGAGTAATTGCAAGATTTGACTTACGGTTAGGTACCCTTACATGGCTTATAAAATTGCAAATAATGATAAGAATGTACTGTTAGGTTATAACCATATTTATTGCTACATTAATACAGCGTGTCTGCAAATACTGTTCCAATAATTTCAGGGAGTGAGTCTACGTAAGAAAACATGAATTTTTTTTCAGGTGATCTTGGGTTCGGAAATGCATAGTTTCCAAGATTTAGGGTGTCAACTTTAAAAAAAAAATCGGTTTTTTATTAATATCTTAAATATCCTTTTACTTCTTTTGTTGAAATTTGGTAGTGTTGTCCCTAGTAATAAGGGGCTAATTTAGCCTTAATTAGATTAAAAATATAAAGTTCAGTGGCGTCCAGGGGGCATCATACCGAATATTATTGACAAAAACAAATTGCGGCACTATCTTTTTTAAACATTTCATATTTTTTTTCGTATTAAGCAACTAAAAATACAACATTTTTGCTGCTTGAATTGTTTTCGTATTTTGCTTCGTTTTCAGGAAAAAAAAAATCAAAACCAGTTTATTACATTTCCAAACTTTTAAAAAAAATCGGTTTTTTATTAATATCGTAAATATCCATCGACCGATTCTGTTGAAATTTGGTAGTATTGTCTGTAATAATATGGGGCTCATTTAGCCTTAATTAGATTAAAAATATAAAATCCGGTGCCGTCCCGGGGGGCATCGTACCGAATATTATTGATAAAAAAAAAATGTGCACCACTGACTTTTTTAAACATTTTATATTATTTTCGTATTAAGCAACTAAAAATACAACATTTTTGCTTCTTGAATTGTTTTCGTATCTTGCTTCGTTTTTGAGAAAAAAAAATAAAAACCTGTTTATTACATTTCCAAAGTTCTTTAAAAAATCGATTTTTTTTTATTAATATCCTAAATATACTTTTACTTATTTTGTTGAAATTTGGTAGTGTTATCTGTAATAATAAGGGGCTGAGTTCACATCTGACTGCCGGCCGGTACAGACGCGAGCAAAAAATAGTCCGATAAAAAGTGTTTATTCGCAAATTCCGATCGTTTATTCTTAACGTTATTAGGCTTGCTTTACTGCGGTAAATAGTAAAGGCCATTTACAGCGTATTTGCTTAACTTTTCTAGTCGCCGCGGACGTAACCCCGGCAATTTCCCCCATGGGGGACTACACGGAGGATGAAGATGCAATGTCTAATATCTCAATGGACTCTAACCCCGAAAGGAAGATCTCCGAAACCTACATGAAGAAGATACGTAACCGATGCAGCAGCTATGCTGAAATCTGCGTACAGTGTCGTCTGTTCGCAGAGAGCCTTAAAAATCTCGACGACTTAAGCAATAATGATGCCTGCAAATTATCAACCAAGATTAGACAACATTTTAGGGATACCCACCCTACAGGAATCAAACGCAACGCAACCGTAACAGCTAAAATCGACACAGGGAAGAAGAAAGCCAGTCCCACAAGCATACAAAACGCCGACACGGCCAAAAAGATCAAAGTCACCTTGACTGACCGCCAAAAAAGGGACAAAAACATCAACACTTCTTCAGCTACGAAAGAAACGAATTCCTCAGACGACAAACAAGAAGGCGTCCCCGCCTTGATGGCCCCGCCTCCTCCTCCGCATCCTGTTGCCCTGATACCAGGTGGCGAGAAGGACCCATTTAAAGTACCCTTCAAGCAAATTCCCTTCAAACGGAATTTTAGGGTGAATGTGCTTGACATGAGCCAACCCCCTGTGACCACCCAGAATCAGTATCAACCCCTACAGGGGTTAGATACAGAAGAAGAGGACAATGTGAGCGTGGCTTTCACTACGGCATCCACCGGAGTGAAGCGAAAAGCTAGTAATGCCAGCAAGCCAAAAGCACCCCCTAAATCGAAGCCAACCCCCGTGCCACCTATCGTCATCAAGGGTAGACCGGCTGACCATCGTCAACTCAGAGACGATCTTAAAAATATGCATATTTCACGGTACGAACTCAAGTACACGAAAAATTCCGTTATCGTGTACTGCGATAACGGTAATGATTACCATATACTCCGTCGCGCCCTAGAACAAGAGCGCACGGAGTATCATACATATGCTATAACACAGGAGAAGACAAGGGCTTTCGTGTTACGAGGCCTTGATGGAGACATCAAAACGGAAGAAATTAGAGAAGCGTTATGCGACGAATATAACATCCGCCCTAAAAACATCTATGAGATGAGAAAAACTCGCACCCCGATGTATCTAGTCATCCTGGAACGGATTTCACTATTCGCCGATTAAATCAAGAAATAAAGACACTAATGAGCGTCAGAGTAAGCTGGGAAGCTCGCCGTGCTACCAAGCCCGTACTGCAGTGCAAGCAATGCCAGCAGTTCGGGCATGCAAAATCATACTGCAATAGCAAAATGTTCCAAATGTGCAGGACAACACGAGATCACGCAATGCACTCAAGATCTCATTAAGTGCGTGAACTGTGGCGGACCTCATCGGTCAATAGATGAGGAATGCCCAGTTTATGTGTATAAATTGAATATCATTCAAACCAAGGCGAAACCAGCAAAACAAGTATTTCGCCCTGCGCCTCCCCCAGCTAACCCCGCTTGGAGACAAGCGGCACCGACGAGCCAAGCAGACGGCCCACGGGGCCAAGGCCTACGCAATGGCCAACGATCCGAAGAAGAGTTCCAGCAACAATTCCCACCCCTGAGAACCAGACAGACCCAGATCCGGGATAACCAGCAGCACCCTAGCAATGTAAAACAGGTTAGTGGTACTGCTCGCGCTAATTCTAATATCCCTAACAATATACAAAGCCATGTAAATATTTCTAATGTTATGTCCGACTTGAACGATGTAGTTACAAAAATTAACTCTCTTGTCAACCTAGAGCAATTGTTTCAAGCACTTGATTTTTATGCAAATATGCTTGAATCGTGTCGAGGGGATAAGGCTTCGATTATCCAAGCCTCGATACGATTCTTTTCGAATGAATACAATCGTTTCGATGTGTAAATGCTACATATCGCAAGTTGGAACTGCAATGGTATCAGGTCAAAACTGGGCGAGTTCCGTAATTTTATGCATACAACCAATTTTCAGATTGTTTTCCTCATAGAAACACGTTTAGATCCTAACTTTTCGTTTAAGATTAGGAACTATAACGTCGAGCGTTCTGATAGGCCTGATCGAAACGGGGGAGGAGTGGCCTGCCTCGTACATAGGTCGCTCTGCTATAAAAGGTGCCCAAACCTTAGATCTCAAATAGAACACGTCTGTATCGAGACAGAGAGCGGTCTACGTATCTGTGGCGGGTACGCGCCCCCGGATCTCCGCCTCACTGCACCTGACCTCTTTGCTTTATTACCGCAAAACAGAGTATCCCTGTTGATAGGGGACTTAAATGCCACGCACGTCGAATGGGGCGGCGTAACTAACACCAGGGGTAGATTATTTAAGAGGATAATCGAAAATAATCTGGAAATGTCCTATCACAGAAGTCCAAATCCTACCTATCTACGTAGTGACTCGTTCCTAGACATTGCTATTTCCCGGGGGCGATTAGAACAACGCAACTTCAGGAAATCAATGCTTTAAACTCGGATCATCTCCCAATCAAGATTGGATTGTACTGCAGGGTCCCTGTATTGCCAAACGACACCGTCGTTTCGTACAAGAATATTGATTGGCGAGAGTTCCGAGCTAGGCTAAGCGAACTAACTATCATCCCTGAGCAAATAGTCACTGTACAGGATCTCGAGCGAGAGGTCGCAACTATTACATCAAATATCCAGCGCATCCGTGATGCAATGTGCCCTAGGGTGGCGAGTCGCCCTAGGACAGAATCCCTTCCCGCACCAATCCTTGAACTTATCACTTACAGAAACCGCTTTCGACGTAGATGGCAGAGAAACCGGACACAAATGGGATCAACTCATATCAATGCGCTGACGGAGGAAATAAGGGTTAAAATCCGGGAGCATCGCGACCAAACATGGCTCGCGTATATTAATAGCGTGAGTAGGGAAGATGGATCGCTGTGGAAGTTAGCCAAGCGAGTCCGAGGAGGCTATACGCAAATCCCTGTCATAAAACACAGGGGTCATGACATCATGAACGACATAGGGAAAGCGGAAGCCTTCTCGGACTACTTGGAAGACGTCTATAGCGAGGCTCCGGACACCCTACCGGACCAAGGACGCTTTAGTCACATCGTGAATGTGTTTAGACAACACAAGTACCCCATCCCTCCGGCAGTTCTTGATAAATTGAGAATCACACCGGCGGAACTCCGCAAAGCACTCTGTCATCTCCCGAGAAACAAAGCGCCCGGCCCGGACAATATTCCGAACATTATCCTTAAAAATTTTCCCAAGAAAACACTGATCCATTACATGCATATTATAAACGCGGTAATTCGACTGCAACACTTCCCCAAACCTTGGAAAGTAGCGAGCGTCATATACTTCCCGAAACCGGGAAAAGACCCGTCTTTAATTTCATCTTATAGACCAATATCCCTGCTTAACACCCTCGGGAAGGTAGCCGAAAGGCTTATCTTGCCGAGGATAAACCGGGTGGTTAAACATTTGAACATCTTACCCCCCGAACAATTCGGCTTTCGAGGCCAGCATGGCACTGTCATGCTGGCAGCGAAACTAGCCACTGACATATATGAAGGGTTCAACAATAGGCAGTCCACTGCTCTCCTATTGCTGGACATAGAGAAAGCGTTTGACAGGGTATGGCACGATGGGCTGCTCTATAAACTGCTGGCAATTTACAGCATGCCGCTGTATATGGTAGCGCTCATCGAGTCATATCTTGCCGGACGTACTTTCTCTTCCAGAATTGGCAGACAATCTTCTAGGAACAGAAGTGGTGTGGTGTTCGGTGGCAAAGTGCCATAAAAAGAAATTGCAAGTACTTCAAAATAGTTACTTAAGGGCAGCTTTCTCTCTAACCCTACGGGATCGAGTCAGAAACGAAGACCTGCATGCGTGGGCTAGAATCGAATCCGTCGATGAATATATCGATAACCACGCATGTAGGTTTTTCGAAAGACAGATCCGAGGATCGACATTAACAGCGCACATTGCCGACACTAGATACAACCCTGCACGCCGCACACCTTACGGCACCATATATCGGGAAATCACGTTATTCTATAAGCAACTTATGCCGCCATGACTCTAGTCCCTTCAGGAATAGAGCCGCTACATCAAACCACCCTGATTTGTACTCCTTTTAACTTTCAAAAGCGATCTCCTGAAAATTAAAAAGTCCGATGTACCAGGAGCACAGAAGCCGACCAGCGGGAAACCGCGGGTAAGCCGCGGCCCACCAGCCAGCTACCCGTGTTCGAACATGGGGGCGTGGCTTGCTTGACGACTTTTTCGGCCTGTAAATGCGCAACCACCGCCGCCGCCGCATTTAGCTCACTTGATTTCTGCCTACGGAAGCGTCCATGTCTTCGCAGTCGACACCGCGGGGGCTCGAACAGCGCGCCTTGATACCACTGCATCCTTACAGGAATCGACTTAACTAAGTCTTCACTTGTAAATAGTCTATGTTAGCTTTAATTATTGTTGTACAGTGTGATGTCTTTTTAACTATGAACCCTTGCTCTCGAAGAGCATTTAAGCAGGTTTTTTTTTTATCAATTTTCCCTGCATTTTCGCCAGGTAATAATATTACTTACAGAAGACTGTACAGCTTCTCTCTTAGCTTTCGCTAATCACTATCGGTAACGACTTTGACGGGGTAACCCAAGTAAAGATCACAATAAAGCAGTACCACGAACCCTAGACCTAAGTAGGTGTTAAAATCAGCCCCCTACGGGTGCCTATCTGTTGGCCACGGCGCTGATGTAACAGCTCCAGGCGAAACTACAGTTATAGTTTTAGTATTAGGTTACTTTACTGGCATACTTATTCTAGGTTTAGTAGTTTCATGATGTTAATATTGAAATAAATAAATGATGATAATGAAATAAGGGGCTCATTTAGCCTTAATGAGATTAAAAATATAGTCCGGGGGCGTCAAACAACAGATACGGACAAAGCAATCTAGATCAAAACATTTAGTTGCAATATGTCAGTACTAATGTAACTAATTATGTTACAGTTGATCCTCAAAAATATTCAGTAACGGTATAATAAGCCCCTACAACCAATCCCTTAGTAATATTCTGAATGCTTTTGATACCAGCCGGAGGATGATTGAAAATTTTCTTGGCTTTATAAACAAAATATTTTTTGTTACAGTTTGTTAAACAAAATATTTTTTTCTGGTTTGTCACTGGAATTGGTAGAAATATTGTGAATCTGTCGAGTATTATAAGGACCTTCAGTAACAGTATGGTTATACTTCTTTAAGATCAAGCATATGCTCTGCAATATACAATCATTAAAATAATAATATTTGTACTATTTCAGAGATGAGGACTGGAACGAATTTAATGATATCAACAAGATTATCATTAGGCAACCTATTCGTACAGAATACAGAATTGCTTTTCCCTATTTGTATAATAATATGCCACATTTTGTCCATTTGTCTTGGTAAGTATATATATATTTTTACTATTAAAAAAACAATGTTTGATGCGCTCTATTGTTGTATACAGAAATTTTTTTCCAAGATTTTTTAGGCGTAATTGGCAAACCACTAAAGTATTGCATTTCACACCTCATCATAGGGTGAAATGTTACAGGAGTGTGGAAAATAGTATTCTGTGGCTGATATATCTTTTATTAGTGAGGATTGAATTGAAAGAGCTGATAAACCACATACAAAAGTTATTTCCTTATCAGCTAATCCACAATTCTCGGTAAATACTTTATTAATGAAATTGCCAAACGGAAAGTGCAATTGCTTATAACGGAAAGGATATTGTCAATTTATTTTGTTCACTCTTGCCTGGAAGGCATGCTTTTAATCTATTTCCTGTTTGTAACTTGATAACAATCCTAGAACTTCATAATATTGTATTTATTAGGACATCTGAAGTAAAACGCTGGCTTTTTAAATGCATCTGAAAAGGATGCAAATCTTGACAGAGTATAACCAGTTTTTGCCCCACAGCTTGTTAATAATTTATTACCTGCAATTCTAATTCAAATTCAAAATTCTTTTATTGGTCATATGTACATAAAACAAAATATATTTAATATTGTAAATTGATGGTATTGACCAATAAGGACTGCACCGCGAATACAAAACCGATTCACAGGACACATGCAAAATGTACCTGTGTGGTGCAGCCCTGACAATATATTATAAAATAACCCTACTATACTTAAATTCCAAAAAATGATTTTGGGCAGGCAAAGCAGCAACCCCCACACGCGCACAGAGGCGAGACGAACGAGCCAGGAAAGATGACGTGGATTGATAACAAAATAACATATTAATACATTAACACAATACTATTGGCGTTGGGCGCCAATTTATTATGTTCTTACCAATTAGTTATCAGATCCCAAATTATAACTCCCTACTGCTTGTATTCCAGATAGAATTACTGCTAAAAACTGTTTTGAAATTGGACGCGTTGTTGTTATTCAATTCAAAGATAAAATACTCGGCAGATGGCGCTGAACGACAGATTACTAACAAATTAAGAATTACCAAATGAATAAACTACAATCAGTTGTATACCTTGAAATTCGGTCATCACCACTCCTCGTAATAGCTCAACCAGCACCTTCTGCAACCGAACACCTGGTCTAGCTCGTCTCAGGGTGGTTCGAACTTTATCTTTTCCCACTATCAAGTTCCAAAATGATGTACCTGGGTATGGAATTAAATCAAAATAAGTAAAAGTCCAAGTCGGGGTTGGACGCCACCAAGTTTACTTTTGTTGGCAAGGGTTGTTTATACGGACACAGTAAAAAAAAACTTGGAAATAAAAGAATCAGAGTTCAAACCATAGAAAAGTGATTTATATACACGAAATAGAACTTTCACTGTATATATCCCCTCCATTTTTCGTTTTAATTCATGACTACACCGCTATGCGCTTGCATCGCCGTTTTTCGACGTCCCGACGTCAGGCGTCCGTCACAAAAGTTTTAAGTCATGTCCGGCATGTCAAATTATTATTGTATTTATCGTGTTGAGTTTTTTTGAGTGGTGAAATATGTTTTATGGTTGTGTTCCTTCCTGTAAGAACTCAAATAAGAGTTGTATGATGTTAAGATTTCCATATTTTGATGAATCGGTAAGTACCATCAGTCCTACCACAGACCATTTTTGTGATGTAATTAATTACCTTTTATGCATGCAAAATTAGTTTAACTACTCTATAAAATCTTAATAGATAAAAAGATAGATAAGAGTCCCAATAGAGTTTAGGCTAGACAAATGTTGGCCAGATTGATTTGTGCGGATGCAAAAAATCCTATTTCACAAACAGCCTGTGTTTGAAGTTAAAGACGTCATATAGCAAAATTACCTTATTTTAGTCTGCATGGGATATTCTAAACTACAAAAAAAAATCCATTAATTAGGCATTTTTCAATAAAACTAATAACACCATTTTGTTAAATAGGTTTTTCTGGACCGGCCTCTAGCAAAAAAAATAATAGGAACATTATCCAAATGCAGGTTTTAGTTAAGTTATGATATAAAAAATCTAATTTATTAAAATTAATTTATTTTAAATAAACATTAGATTTGGTCAACTCGAGATTACAGATTAGTGATTTTAGCAGTAGGTATTGTTATTCATATTTCTTATTACTTATTCTTTGAAATCCTTGACTCCCTTCTCAAACCAGTCTACAACCTACTGTTTAAGCCAAGGAGGTATAAACTCTATTCAATAATGGCATTTCACCATTTTAAATAATATTTACCTGTTACAGATATTTACGATCGGGATTTCGCGAATAGGGAATGAGAAATTGAAGCAGCTTCCTCGAGAACAAGTATATAAGAATTAAAGAATATGTGCAAATCATTTTGCACCATTTTGTATTAATAAATTTCTACCCAAAGCGCCTTTGAAAGCAGGAAGTTTATCTACAATTGGGCTACCTGGTAAGTTTACGTGTAACTAGAATAATGATATATGGTATATCTGATGATAGAGGTTACAAGGTTACAAGAAGATAAATCACGTAAGCATTTCAGGTTTACTTATTGTATTGCTTTTAGGAATTCATGGAGAAGAATCTACACTAACCAATTCATTTTACTCATGGATACAGCCTGCAAATGAAAATGTCGCATCTATAATAATTAACAATGATGAAAACAGTGAAATAATGACTACAACGAGAATGATTAGGGATGATAACTCTCCTGTTCCAGGACCATCTCATTTGCCAGGTACCTAATATTTTATTAAAAAACCTGGTGTAAAATTCTAATTAATTGCCAGTAACATTTCTTTTATATACAGAATAGTTTAATTTAAGGTTTTCTAAATATTGTCATTTATATTATAATATTTTCTAGTTTACATTTTTATATATTTTAATATATATTTATTATTATGCTAAGTATGGGAATCTCGCAAACCGTAATAGATAGAGGGTTGGTTTAAAGTTGCATTTTGATGCATAACAAATTGCGGTTTTAAAAGTTCGAACTACATTCGAAGTTCCCGAAAAAAACCGAAACTTTGCCCCCATTTAACCGACATTTTATCTATTACGGTTTACGAGATTCCCATACTTAGCCTGGAATTTGTAGCTCCGTGTATACATTCAATCGCCATCACTAAAATACTAAAAATTCGTCATTTTGTACAGAGTGTCCTCTTTTCAACACTGCAAAGTATCTCGGTTATTTTTTCAGACACTATGCAAATTTTTTATAAAATTAATGTTACCAGCACTAGATATGCTCTATTTTTCTGAGTGTCTGAGCTACAGGGTAATTTTGATGATTTATCCCTTTGAAGCACCCTGCATCACGGGCATTTCAAAAATTATACTTTGGCCATATTTATTTTTTCGTAAAATATAAATAGTATTTTATATATTTTTTTAAACTACATTGTTAAAAAATCAATTACGCCACAGGATTCCCCATAAAAAAAACGACCAAAAAGCTGTTTCCGCTTTGGCAATGATTTTTTATTACATCTGAGATACGGCGGGTGATTGAAAAGGGCAAATTTTTAAAAATCATCCTGCAGCTTAGAGACAAACGAGCTACGAATAATCTGTTTGTGGCAGCTTTACCATCATAAAAGAGTCGACGGACGTGTAAACTGCAACTCTGTATCTTTAAAAATAAGTAAGATATCCTGCAAAAGTGTTTAAAAATGGACATCCAATACATACTGAATATATATTGTTTTTATTTGGTGTATAGTATAACATAAAAGTTGTTAAATTGGTAGTGCTCCCAAATTTATATTTTATATAACATTTAATTTTAAGAAACTTTAATTGAGTGTCCAAGAGCTACATTTTGCAATCACATATAAATAACAGCAATTTACTAGATTAGTTTGTAAAAAGGTGATCTTTTTGTAAGAAATGTGTTGCCAAAAATGTGCTTACTTATTTCTACATCAATTTTTAGGGTCAATTTTAAGAAGTCAAACTCCCTCTTTGTCAATGCAAGCTTCGCCAATTTGCACAACTCCCAAAAGCAGAAATGGTAAGATTCTTACACTACTTTTATAAAAAGTTATTATTTTTAACCCTACATTTATTGTTTCAGATCTACACAGAAGGTTATCTCTGCTGAAGTCAATATCGGCAACAAGGGTGTCACAGTTGTCACCAAGAAAACGAATGCTATACAGGATAGCAAAAAATTTAAAATCCATTTCAAGGCGGCTTTTCGAAGACCACAGGAGTTATGTGTCAAAAGTCGAGCAAGCTATCGATTTTGCAACAGTCAATGATTTCATGAAGAAGTCTGTCAATAAAAACTCATTCCGATTTATAATGTCACAGATTACGCAACAAAAGTTGAATCCTAGAGGCCGAAGATTCACGAACCAAGAAAAGATTCTTGCGTTATCCTTAAGCAGAAATTCTAACAAGAACTACAAAATTCTGCAAAGCATATTTGCTCTGCCTTCAAAGGCGACAATAAACATGCTGCTAAAAAGAGTTCCTATGAGATGTGGCATAAACAGATCAATATTCAACTCTCTTCAAAAGACAGTGTCAAAAATGGCTGCTCAGGGCCGATTCTGTTGTATTTCTTTTGATGAAGTGTCACTATCTGCTGGACTTTCTTTCAATTTGAAGTACGATTGTATAGAAGGTTTTGCAGATTTGGGAGAGAGTAAAACATTAAAGTTTGCCGACCATGCCCTAGTTTTTATGGCAAATGGTATTAGGAAAAAATGGAAGCAACCACTTGCCTTTTATTTCGTGGAAAGCGGTGTCAACAGCGGAGAGCTTGTAAGATTGTTGAAAGAAGTAATAAGTGCATCACAAGCAGTCGGTTTAAAAGTTGTTGCCACAGTTTGTGACCAGGCGGCAAAAAATAAATCGGCCATAAAAAAATTACAGCGACAGACCAGGGAAACCTACATAAAAAACAATACTGAACAGAGGAATTTTGGTTTTGAGATAAACAACCAAGAAGTCGTACCACTGTATGATGCTTCACACATGCTGAAGGGAATAAGAAATAACTTAATTAGAAATGACGCCCAATTTAAATGGAAAACTGGACCGGCAAACTTTGCCAAGCAGCGGCCAACCCCGATAAACATTTCACCCACACATTCGTGCTGGCCGAGGTTTGCCAAACTTGGCCAAATGTGTATGCCCAGCATGACAACAAAAATAATCTACTCTCCTAGAACTATAATGTTTTACACTTTTTTGATACCAGCAACAATGAATATCTATGCTAGATCTCCATATAGTGTAAGATATTTTTAGGAGTGCTTACTTGTTTGTCCCAGTTTTTTTTTACGCCGCGATAGTACACCCATTAACAATACTTTATTTGTTATAAAATTTTAGAAATAATATTGTCACTATTTAAAAAATTATACGTAAAGTACTTTTTCTACAACCATTGGAAAATAAACCCCTTTCAGCACACTTTTCCTCAGCCGAAAATATCATATGTGTACCTACTTCTGTAGTTTGTTCGATTCCTTCCGTCTCGTCTTGTAATTAGTGAAGGCTGTTTTTTTTTAATCCTTGACATGCGCCAAAATTTCAAATTAAAGGCTGGCAATGTTAAGAAAAAGGTATAGCAGATCAAAACTTCCCTTTGTGGAAAGTCATCCGCATCTCAGACCAATAATTATTTCCAAATTCCGCCATGCCATCGGGAAAAATGTATATGGGCAAAAGTCCAATTAGAACTTTTATGAAATATAAATAAATATGCATATTATTTACCTACATTCATATATTGTTTTATTTATCACCAATATGCCTGGTTATCAAATGTTTGCTCTAAATAGTAAACATTTGCGCATTATTCCGAATCTTGCTGAAATTGCTATTCTTCAATAACTCCATTCCAAAACTTAATAAGTATTTTTTTTTTGACAGATTTTGTTCAATTTCTTCCAAAAATTAAGTTTTGGAATGATAGTTACTCTAAATAGCAAATTCAGAAAGTTTCGGAGCATCGCTCTATTTCAAAACAATTAAAATTTCAAAGCAGACATCATTTGAACGGCCCGCCAAAGATTAGTTCAATGACTACAC
>MU182691.1:0-37273 GCA_016904865.1 Pissodes strobi
CATGTAGGGATCGGTTCTTAAGGAAACTGGCCAGCCAGCTGCAGAGAATAAAATGAAATATATGATGATGCGAAATGTAGTAATAGTTGTCTTTTCATGTCCCTATGGAAATAGCAATATGTTGTATTTAAAAAAAACTCATTCCATGTGGTATTTACGGGTATCTACTATTCAGAGATATTAAAATTCATAATTCTGAAAAAGCCGAGAGCTGCTTTTCATTGGGTTGTTGAAATAAGCAAAGCAATAAAAATGATCTCCTTACAATAGATAAGAATATAAATATCTACCTGTGCTACCATAATAGTCGCTAGAGAATATTTATCTTATCTCATGGAATAATGAAGTTCAAATAGTATCAGTCTAGTAATTTCAACATTGTGGTATAAAGCAAAATTAAATCGTAAGTTATTTGTAATTTATCGCAATGTATAAAATAGCTTCGTAGCTTTGGTCCGGAAAATAACGTCAAATAATAGTATTTTTAACATCGAATTGGCAATTAAACACAGAGCTTTTAACTTTTGAGTGTCGATTTTTCTTAAACTTAATAATAGAGCTTTAATTTCAATTTAAATTTCAAATATTTACCTCATTAACTTCAGAAATTTGAAATTTTAGCGTTTGCTCATTTTTCAATAATTTTAAATTTATTGGCTGACAAGCTCATTTAAAGTGAAATTATTATTCTATGCTATAAGGCGCCAAAAGGATTGAACGACGTGTACACAGTCAAGTAATGAGTCACTATGTCAATAACCAGATCAACTTAGACATTTTTGAAAAATATAGTAGGTAAAGTAACCCTTTGGATTCGGGGTAAACCAGATACCTCATGTGAAATTTCAGGTAAAATTAAATTAAAAAGATGGTTTGCCAGACCTTTTATAGCCTGGCTTTGTATTTATATTTTCACGATCGAGTATCCTCTAGTAGCGGGATTTCTCGTTTCAAATCTGATAAAGGCATGTCATACGAGAAGGCAGCGGTAAATAGAAGTATACGATACGCTATTATTTGGCATAATAAATAAATTGGTTTCAAACACGAGAGACATTTTGAAATTTACAGAGTTGGGACTTCACCAAAGATTTAAATTTTTCCAATATGAATTAAATCCTTAATTTCAGGTGAGTTTCTGCCGCAATGTGTATTTTTCATTTATGACTTCAATATTTTTCAAAATGACCTAAGTTTAAAATCATTCTGAAAATATTTAAATATGTTTGGCGTTTTAGGACGATTAAGATCATAAGCGATTTTAAAACAGCACCCAGGCAAAGGCCGTTTTCCATCCCATCAATTATAGAATTTAAGAATCAGATCTCAGTTAAATGTTGATTATTGCCAGTCCTTGAAATTGTTGATTATAGGATATTATCTATCCATGAAGATTTACCACCTTTATTGGAAATCAGATTTGTATCCACTGTATTGATTATTATTTTTAGGTTTCGAAGAAAATGACAAATATATGAAAAAATACTTCTACCTTTTTTTTGTAATATTGAGGTTTTCAGTTTGGAATCTTATTACCGAACTTATATTACCTACATTCTTCATTTGATTATAAATCCCATATAAAGAAGTATTTAGATTTTTTGCAAAATTCTTAAATCTCCTGGAAATTATTATTAATTGATATAACAAAGATTTATTCTATAGTAGCTGGAGCAAGTAATACAGCCAATTACTGGTCTATAGTTAATCGAATCGTGTAGACTCATTAGTTTAGTACTTTACAAGTAAGTAGCTTAGTAAAGTCAATAGAAGTCAGTTCTATTGTCTGAGCAAGTGGCTTTTCACACTCTTGTTTTTCGAATGGCTGAAGTAGACTGGAACATGTAGACAGGACAGTTTAGACGATTTTAGTAAGGTATATTAACATTATTTAGATTTTGAATAGGTGCAGAGTGCATGATGATATTGTAATATCTTCTCGTGTGGTTTAAGAAAAACCACTTAAATATGTGCAATAATATTGCAATATCTTATCGTGGGATTTACCAAAAGCACTTAATTATGTGCAATAATGTCGAATCAAACGGTGTTTATGGAAAAAGTTCCTACACAAAAACAAACAAACAAAAGAGGCAGCCTTTTTTGAACAGATTATTGGACAATTGTGCTTGCTGTCATTTCGACTACATACTGACTTATTAACTAAATCACACTAAAATTTGTGTAGACACTCACTTGAACAATAACAAAAATATTTTAGTTACTGGCTTTAGTACTTGCTTCAGCTACTGGAACACTGTAAATCCGCCTTTAGGGATGTGTGGAACCTCGACTCGACTCCGGCATACGGCCGCACCATCGAGATAAAATAAAAGGAGACGCTATCACCATTTGAATAATACGATAAAAAACGGTATCGGTAGGCATGGCTAAGTGTAGGATCAATATGGCTACTTTATCAGAGACGAACTAAGTCGATTTTTTTATAATCATTTATTCTTAATTTTGATTTATTTTAATTTAAAATATCACAAACGCAAAAATCGAGATGACCTGACTGAACATCTTCGTTACTTAGTTAACAAGCTAATACAAACGTTATACATAATAATCTGGTTATCCAAATGTAGCGTTTACCATTATCATCTGTTTCATTACTAAAGATACAAATATGCTTAAATTATAGAAAAAGTGGTGTGGAACACGTTTGAAATTCGTTTTTCACATTTGTATCCCACTCCTGTAAAAAGTATTATTTTCAGCACTTGTTACACATTCTTTTATGCAGGCTATTTAAGAGGGCAATTATAAAAAAAATCAAAATGTATGAAACTATATTTATTTATTGTCCATTAAATAATACACTCTTATTACTTTGATGTCTTATATTAGTTTCTTTATTTTGCTTACTCTCTCCTAATCCTAACTAAATTATTCTAATATTTAAATACCTTTTAATGGCTCTTTTAATCAAAAAAATGTTGTGACTATTAAATACAGACTGGCCGAAACTGTGGGTAACTAAATTAGAAAAGTATTTGAAAACGCAAAATTCTTGAAAATAGCATTAATTATGTTATCAAAAGAGATGCCCACAACACCCAAATAACAATTTCGCGTTTCAAAAATACGCCAAAAAATACTTCTACAGCAACTGCGCATAGCACAAGACACCATAATGAGTTACTCGAAACTAACAAAAATATCACAAAAATCTTTTAAAAAATACAATTTAACGGATGGACAGCTCTCTCTTGATGCGGTGGCAGAAGTGTAGTAACAATATGGCGGAAGTGAACATACGGCAGTCACGTAATGTCGCCCCCTTTATATTTTATCTCGATGGGCCACACTTATCTCAGTTGTCTGATTCGACAAAGCGACACGCGGTGAAGATTTCAGGTCCAAACTTGATTAGTTACGTTGTCCAGTGCGTCGCGTCGGAGACGTTGTTTTTGTCGTTATTTCTTGTTTAAACTGCAATTTTGGCTAAAAACACAGGTGATATCTGGAAACATTATTGATTACGTGTCGACAATAATAGGTAAAGTGCAATATATATTAGGTAAGATGTTTTTAAAAATTTTTTCAGCACCTGTTTCTCACGTTTACAGCGAATTAATCTTCTGGGAAGCAAAACATGTTTATAATGCCATTATAGGTAATCTACCTTTATTAAATTTCCAGTATGAAAAATAAGAATGCTCTGGTATTTTTTTGCTTCTTACACATATTTTTTATGTCAATATTATGTATGTATTCGTCATATTATTTTAGTTTTTGATTTGTTGTTATTTTCTCGCCTTTTATTAGAATATACGAAATAGCTTCAATTGAGCCGGCGCGGCCCTTTAGCAGAATCACTGTCAAATTCTAGAACATTCGCTATTCGGCCGATTCGAAAAACAGTTGCTTCACGCATAGCTACCTACTTTGATTTAAATCATTTTATTAATGGAAAAGATTCTCTGATTTTGTGATTAAAATCTTTTTTTAATGATGGGGACGTATAAATAAAATTAATAAATATCAAATTGTAGGTATGTTCTCTAAAGTCCAGCTGAGTAGCTGGAAAAATTTGATTTTCATAGAGATGCCTGACCTAATATAAACCTTAACAAGCTGTTGCTTAGCAAACTTGATCATCTTCATGAAGTTTAGTAAAGTATATTCAGACATATTAGAGACCGATTAAAAACTCCAAAAAGATAGAAAAAAAACAACCCATTAATCTAAAACATGAAACTGCAATAAGACCCTTTAATCACAGGTATAAGATTTATAATTTTTCTTCAGGACCGGAGTAATGTTTATTTTTAGTTTGTTATGTTCGCAGGAAATAAGTTATGAGGCTATAGTTTATTTTTATATTAAATTAAATATAACACCATAATAGTAAACCCCATTATAACATTTACATATTTATAAAAATGCTTACTTAACTCGAAGTTCTATGTTACTTACTAAACTACATCTGCTTCACTACCCCTACTGTCATCTATAGATTAATACCTAATTTTTCTGTTGCATTTTTATAGACATAGCTTTATCTTTTTCCCTTACACGTTTTACATAATTTGAGAAATTTCGTGAGAAATTTTGGTCACTTCACTATCAATAATTAAAGTTAGTACATTAGAATTAATTGAAGGTGAAATATTATTACGAAGAATTCCTGTTTAAAGTTTGTGCCATATTTGCGCAATAGGGTTAGTATGGGTTAGTGGTAAGGTCGTGACCGCAATACTCTGTAACCCATACTTTCCGCAAGTTCATCCCAATAATATTGTTTTTTGATAGACAAACTTTTAAGCACTTCCAATAACTCTCTTTTGCATAGTTTTCATAAAAATATATATCATTACCACTCGACAAATGCAAGGAATTTTTTTTAACAAGCTACAATGTTTTTATAAGCAAGTCATGCCATCCTTATTAACATACTGAAAGGCCCAAAGTCTTCCATTCCGAGAACCCCGAGGTTTTTTTTATTTTTTTAAAAATAACTCGTTAACGGTAATTTTTTTTTGGGGAAATATCTGAAATACTTTATTGTAGAGAATGAAAAGACACACATTTTGTTTTTTTACTTGTTTCAATCGAATAAATAGAAAGTTATGGCGATAAAACTTTGGTCGCAAAAATAAATTTGTCAGTTTTTTCCATTTAAGTCACTAATACTGCTTTGCCGACACTTACAACCGAAAATATAAGATGTTCTAATGGTTAAACTTGTAACAAGACACAAACAAAAAAAAGTGTCAATAAACATTGAGGGGTCTACAGTCCTGCCTGACAAATTACATCGTGAGTTTATCTAAATATATTAAAAAAATATTAGCAATGTGTATTTCGAGGGGTAAACCGCAGTGGAAATGTAGTGTACAAACAAGTGGAAATTAGTGGAAATGTGTGGAAATATGTGGAATTTAGGTGGAAATTAGTGGAAATATGTGGAATTTAGGTGGAAATATGTGGAATTTAGGTGGAAATTAGTGGAAATATGTGGAATTTAGGTGGAAATTAGTGGAATTCATGTGGAATTTAGGTGGAAATTAATGGACATTATGTGGAAATACGTGGAAATTATTGGAAGCATATGTATCATTCCAAAAGTAGATTTCTTAAATTTGTGACTACCTACATCGAGGGGCCAACCGCTGATGGTATTTTGGTGTACACTGGCTTGGTATTTTTGGAATTATTTCGGTATTTTTTGGTAATATTTGTTATTATCTGGTAATATTTGGTATTATCTGGTAATATTTGGTATTATATGGTAATATTTGGTATTATCTAGTAATATTTGGTATTATATGGTATTTTGTCGGGTATTATTGGTATTTTGAGTGGTATTTTATGATATTTCTTGTACAATTACCTAATATGAGCATGCGCAATAACTATGCATAATTCACAAGGCACATGTCGCAATGTTGCAACTCCCTGTTCGATGTCCTAAACAGTGTTACCAAATGCCCGATAATTATCGGAATCTATCATAATTTTTGCTTGATCCTGATAATCGATAATTGCCCACTATCCAATGCTCAATCAACCATAATTTTTAAATACAAGAAGCTATATTAGGAAAAAAATTCCAATGGTAATAATAATAATAATGAGCTCTTTATTTCCAACAGGCAAACGCCCAATTACAGGAAATTCACATACAAATTAAGAGCAAGTAATTCACAAAAAATATTGTTATACAAAGAAAAATAATAAAATATAAAATAAATAATAGTTATAATTAAAATAAACTAGCAAATTAAACTAAGACTAAATATAAGGAATGTAGAGGAACCTCGAGAGGAACGAAACCGATCAAGAACTTTACGAATAACGCAAAGTAAGTTACGGAAACTAAAAAAAAATAAACCAAAATATGAAGTGACAAAGAAGAAAGAAATGAAAACAAGGGAAATACAGATGAACAATGAAGATGAAGAATGCGGAGATACAGTTAAGGTGGGAAACCCGAGGCGAAACCAGACGCCTCACGCAGATGTTTCAGGACCTTAGACAAGTTGCTGGTATGTATATGAGAGTTGTTTGACACAAGATTGAAATTTTTGCACATGTTGTGAATGGGGCGCTGGTATAGAATATTAGATCTCGCCAATCTCAGACTGAACGCGGGTTGTTGTTTAGCTGCTAAACGCTGTACATGAAATGCTATACTTTCCAAAAGAAAGGGACATTTGATCACATCATGGAGAAGCGTATAAAGGAATGTCAGCGAATTATATATGCGTGCAAACAGCGACAGTTTCCTGAATCTAGACAACAAAAGGTTATGATCAAACCCTCGGTCTGGGTAAATACCGTCCTCTCTGAACATAAGATACGTGAGAAATCGCCTCTGCACAGCCTCCAACGAATCAATGTGGCAATCATACCACATACACCATACAAGTGACCCATAATCCAGCCTTGGTCTAACGAAGGAGTAATAAAGCAGTTTGATAACAAAGATGTTGGTAAAATTTGTGCAGGATAATCTCGAATGTTTTGGAGAAGTTACATGGAGATAGGACGATAATTCTCAATAACTATTGGATTCATGGGACAGACTATTGCAACCGATTGCAACCTTCCAGGTTTCAGGAAACATGCCCAGTTCCAGGATCAGATTGAAGATATGACACAGGGGCTCGCACAAAACGATGGAACAGTCTCTAACAATGAAGTGGGATGCCGTCTGGGCCAGGGTTGATTTTGTTTTAAAGTTATTTGCTTGCTACAACTATATCATCAGTAGTTATTGGCGGAATGTCGATGCTATCGGAATACTGAATTAACGGATCAATCATTGCAGGCTGGTGGGAATCTTTGTACATACTTTGAAAATAGTTGGAAAGCGCCGACACATTGGGGTTCGTGGCAAGATTGATTAGTGTCTTTCATAGTGGCTGGAATGCGGGATTGAGCTATCTTGCTTTGAATAAAAGACCAGAAGTTTGATGGATCAGAAGTTATGATTGTTTCGGCATGCCGGATATATTCCCTGTATCTTGTCGGGGCTCGATTTAATTAAGCTGCGCAAAGATTTGTATCTGGCGAGGTAAAATGGAGATTTATGGGTTTTAAAGTCACGATAGGCCATTTCTTTTTTGAATACATTGTCAATGAGTTCCTCCTCCTCATAAAGACTCTGACATGAGTTATCGACATCTGTGCTATTGAGAACAGGCGATCAGTCAGTGTTCGACATTAGCTCATAATAGCTATGAAATTGACTTTTCTGAAATTGTTAAGGGGTAGATCATCATTGTTTACAGGAAAGTTGCCTATGTGAGGGAGGACCGCTTGAAAATTGATCAGTAAGGATGGATGATACGGATCTTCATTAACAAGTGGTACGTCGTCTTTTTGCAGGAAAGTTTTAAAGTTGGCAAAAACTAGATCCCAACAGCGGTGGCTAATGTTAGGTGTATTATTATATTGGCCAAGGTTAAGTATTTCACTGAATCCAGTCAAAAGTCTGTGTTTAGCATTGGGAGGAAGGTTTGTAGTGTAAGAAGGAATATTGAAGTCTCCCAGAATTATTACATTTTTGCTCAATATTATATCTATTGACGAAAGAGCCTCCAGGAAAATTGCTACCTGAATATCGTTAGTAGAAGGAGGTATGTAAACAATAAATATATATAATATAAAATGATTAATAGTTAGCTTACAACCTAAAATGTCAATGAGTCGCGCTCCTTCGCAAACACTCGAAGGATCCAGCTGTTCAGAAGCAAATTTGTCGGAGAACAGTAGACCACATATGATTCGGGGAAGAGTTCAGTGTTCAAAATATCGGGTTGGAGCCCTGATTCTGTAACAGCAAAGATGATATCGTAGGTACAAGCAACAACGGCACTATAAAAATCGTTTGCTTTGCTAGGGAGGCCGCGTACATTCTGGTAACAGCATGTGGCGTCATTGGGAGAAGTACAGAAGGAACTACTACCAAAGGTCAATATTTTATAAAAGTAGGTAGCAGCTAAAAGAATTAGGGATTAGCTAATAGTTTAGGTATCTCTCGTAGTATCTGTTTAGGAAATCTAATAATAACTAACGTGTACGTATATGTTATATTAATGTTTACATGTTTTGTTTAGAATATTAGTATAATTTTTAACCAAGAAATATCGTTATGAAAATAACAGGACAATAAACAATAAAAATGTTATCCACTTTCGATTATTAAGCTGAATTTCTAATTTTTTTATGATAGTGACACACACACTAAAGGGAGATCCTATGGCGCTCGACGAGCGGTGTGTGTGCGAAGGTGTTGATTGACACGGTTCTTGAATCGTTGTAGGTTGTAAATATTTAAAGGTCATCGATTCTAATTTCACGCTCTAAATTCAATTTGTTTAAAATCGCATTTTTTAGCAACGCAAATTTTATTTCCCATCGAGTCGGACCAAACAACTTCAAGCGACGCAGGGCATTTCACAAATTAATATACCCAATCGTACTCAAAACGCTGAAAGGCGGCAGCGATTTTTTGTATCTTATCTTTATCTCCAGAATCCATCATTTAATTTGTTACCATCAGTCCTGGGACACCCTGTATGTATATGACAAAGGAATAAAACCTCTTTTTCTTAATTGTGCTACGTTTTGACATTTATTTATCTACCCTATAAATAATAATATCTAATTAAGCTAATTTAACGTTTCAACTGGAAAAACTCCATAACTTTTTGATTGACTCAAAAGGTCGGTAAATTGAAAAATAAAGAAGTTTGATTCATTAGTCCAACACCCGCTAAATTATTTTATAGTTATTTTATAGGTATAAGTTATATCTACATACATGTTGCGTTTTACGCTATTTTTATAAATAAATATTGTCTGGCAAATGTGTTTGTTTTAACCTCGGATTTACTTTTCACCAGATATTATTTGTTAATGTAAATCATCATATAAATAATGAAAAAGTGGAAATATAGTGGAAATGTATGGAAATATGTGGAAATTATATGGAAATATGAGGAATTTATATGGAAATACGTGGAAATGTGGGGAATTCATGTGGAAATATGTGGAATTCATGTGGAAATATGTGGAATTCATGTGAAAATATGTGAAAATATGTGGAAATATATGGAATTCATGTGGAAATATGTGGAATTCATGTGGAAATATGTGGAAATATTATGAAAAATGGAAATATGGTGTACAAATTTACGGATGCGGTTTACCCCTCGGTGTATTTATATTATATTTGTAACCTACATTTACCATCAAATTTCAAACAAATTATAAGTACTTTCGTCCATTTCCCCCATTTCTTCAATTTCTTTTATGGAATTGTTCTTGCAAGAAAGTCCATAACAATTGCGACACTTGGACGAGCGTCTTAAACTTAGTTTCCTACATGAGCACCCTTTATCGCAGAGAGCTTTGCAATTGCAACATACCTGCTTCAAAATGTCGCTCGTGGCCAAATTATTTATTGTTTTAACAGGGTACAACTTTCCTTTCTCGTTTTTCCATCCCCAATTGGTGGAATAAATATTTCGGCCTAACCATTCTTGCACCTTAAAGAAAGAAATTGGTAGTTTATATTTTAAAATTAGTTTTAAACTAATTTTTACCTGAACGTAACCCCTTAAAATATGTTCCTTAGCTAGCTACCTTTTCGGCAGCTAGTAGTACTGCTACATCAAAATGTGCACCAATTTTTTGTCTGCTGCTTAATTTATTATACATAATATACCGGTAGTCATTTAATTTCTGCACTTTGTTAGCCCCATATCAGTTTAAAATACATTGAAAGCCAATTGCTAATAGTTCATCTATGGTGCAGATTGATCTTGCAATAAGGACACTTTATGGCAAAGCAAATGAGGAGAGTTCATGCAAAAGCAGACATCTCCATTTAGTACAAACTTGAGAAAAACAGCAAAAACTCTTGTGTGAAAATTCGTATAGGGATATGTCTTGTTTTGAAATAAAACTGCACACTGAAAGAGTACGTGTAATAGGATTTGTCTTGTTTTGTTTAGTTTTAGATATGTTACGTGTATACGTTTGTATATGTCTTGTTTTGGTTGAACTCCTTAGATTTAAATGACAAATAATGTAGGATATGTCTTGCT
Source organism: Pissodes strobi (assembly GCA_016904865.1). NCBI lineage: Eukaryota > Metazoa > Arthropoda > Insecta > Coleoptera > Curculionidae > Pissodes > Pissodes strobi. The sequence goes on from MU182691.1 coordinate 10,569, forward strand.
TTGTTCGAATCTGACTAAGGCCAGCCCTAGAGACCATCCCAGAGAGAACAAATCGGCAAAAAAATCAATTTGGTAAAAAATGGAGATGTCTGCTTTTGTATGAACCCTCCTCAAATCGTCTTTTTTAAGTACAGACAATAACTGTTTCTTTGACTTTTTAAAAAAATTAGGTAGTATCGCAGCTTGACATTGCATGTAAAAATAAAATGGAAGATTTCATGTTATAGTCCGCCTAGCCGCTGTTGACCCTCGAAACGCATGCAATTGCATGCGTTTCGAGGGTCAACAATGGCTGGGCGAAGTTTATGGCCTAACTGTTGCTGCAATGTACTAATTTGCGTAACTTTATCAGCCTTGGCCCTTTCCAGGTCTCATTAAATAAATGTTGGATGTTTTGGTATGGTGTAACAATAAAACAGCCACATCTGTATCTTCAGAAACAACAGTAATGATGCTATAAAATTCACTCTGCGGGCAACTGCTGTTAGAACTATGTCAACATCAGCATCTCTTTGAGCTTGCTGAACTACCAAATTTGTCTTCAGTAAATATCCCTTTAAAATGTTAATAAAACTATGTTTATTTTTATTTATTTTTAAAAAGTCTGCTTGGGAAACGGCTACAATTGAATCTGGAGTTACTGACACTTCTACACTTTCCTGCGATCTAAATTGTTGTATAGCCTCTTTTGTTGATATAATATCACTATCATCATACCATCAAAAACAATAAAACAATTCTGTGTATAAGAACGCAGTGCAAAATTAACATATTGGAGATATATTTCATGATAGGTTGTTGGTTTTTGCCGTACTACTCTATGTAGGAACAATCCTGCATCAGTTACAAAAACACTTTTATTTATGGGGTCGCGGCTAGGGGTGACTAGGAAATCGAATTCTGATTTTACACCTTTTCTTAGTAAACCATCCATGAATAGGGATAAAGGATGTGTGGCCAGCTCGTACTGAAAACATAACTTAATTTCTTGTGGCGATTTGTTCGAGCAAACTATGCTACTGAATAGTTGTAGAGGATTAACCATTACTTGAAGGGATCCTATTTTAATTCGGTTAGATGATGCTAGTGATTTAACAACTCTAGACCTTTTACAGTGAATTTCGGTAAACTGTTTGTCAACCATATGATTCATTATTTTTTTTCCTCTCTCTTCGGCTTCATCACAGTCCACTGCTGGTTGGACTAAAATGCCAGTGGACATTGATTGAAAATATTTACACTTCGAGGGATCGTGATCGTTTAACCAATCTATCATTTTATTCAAATTTTTGTTGTCTCGATCTTGTCGTGAAGCCCTTAATTCCACATGATGAATTATTATATTTAGTAAGTATCTACCGCACTGCTACAACAATCACCACGAATTACAAAACACAATAATTAGTGTAATTTCTTAATTATCAATCAGGCGCCAACGACGACCGATGCATGATCGCCGCGTGGCTGTGCATTTATTGGCGAAATTAAACATACCACCCTTACGTGGGCAAATCGGAATAAATCACGATCGGTCGCAGCCGGCCGATATCCTTGTTATCGACACTTCTTCACAGGGTCGGAAGAGATTTAGTTTGCAAGTATTGGAAAGGCAGTATTAGCAGCGAATATTAACTACGATAAGAAGATTCACTCTCCGCGACAGCACGTCAACGGTATGTCTCCTTCCCCGCGCGAAAACTAGCATGATACTGGCATGTGACCTTTGGACCTGGCGCACACTGGTCGAATTTCTAGGAAAGCTGGCCATAATAAGGTTTACCAGAAATAAGACATAAAAGTTATTAAGTATTACACGTTTAATATATCGTGTTTTAGACAAATAATTGTTGAATTTTTTGCTTCAAATTTTGTTTTTGCAACAGTTAATTCACGAGCCTCACGAGCAAAATTAATGTTAAGCGGACGACAGAAACGCGTTGATGAGGGCCTGCAATTTTGCCATACATGTATTTCAGAGTTATCGCTATTTTTAAAAATTAATCTAATAGGGACGAAACTAGTAAAAAATCTAGAAGCATCAGTGCAGCTGTTGTTCAAAAACACTTGCTTATATTCTGACTATTCCAAGGTAATATCAAAGCCATATTTACAAATTAAAACTAAATTATAAATTTTTATCTGCTGATTCAGCCAAAGTATTTATTACCTCTTTTTATAATAACATCAGTCTTGCATCAGCAATAATGTTTCTACCGAAATTTCAGCTTCAGTTTCACTTACTACAATATTATGGGATTAGGCGTGGGCGACAATAATCGATTATTCGATTCACTTTTAAGAAATTACTGATTAATCGACTTGTCGATTAATATTTCAGAAAATATCGATAATCGATTATTTCGATTAATCGATTATTCAGTCATTTGCTAAAATATTAGGCGTTTAATCGATTATTCAAGAAATTTATACGGATGACTTTACAACATATATAGTTTTTAAAATTCCAATTTAATAATGCGTTGCGTTAAGGGTAATTTAAATGACATTTTAAAATACTTTCAGTACAACATATGAAGCAAAAAAAAGAGAAACGTAAATACCCAAACAAGACAGCAGCAGGGAAAACTGCGCACGTTACAAATTTAGGAAATAAGGGATCCTCATTTCGACGCGCCATTTTCTGATAATCTGGCTTCAGTTGTTGCACAATTAGGTATAACGCCAACGCATAACCTCAACGAAGTGTTAGCACGTTAGCAGTACAGTACATCAGTCTTTATCTTTTTTATTATGTATTTGTGCAAAACTATAGGTTTGTTCCAACCGACTTGAAAACCGTACGAGGGACCGTCATTTCTAGTTGTCAACTTTGAAGGCGATAAATATCCTGTCATGTTGACAAACGAATTATACAACTGGAAATTACCGTCCCATGTACGGTTTTCGTAGTCAGTTGGAACATAGCTTATATGATAAGAGGGATTACTCTCCGCGGCGGCATGTCAACGGTGTGTCTCCTTCCCCGCGCGAACACTAGCAGAATATGGGCAGGCCATGATACAAATAAAACAATCATTTTGGCAGGCGACCTTTGACGCGGCGGCCATAGACCAGCTCATCCTTTTGTCAGATTAATTTTCACGCCTAAGTTCTATAGTCGAGTCAATATTCGATATAAGATAATATCGCTATTTTTTAGTTGTGTTGTATTACAAAATATGAATGAAATATACAGTAAAAATATTATGCGAAACCTTTAACCAATTTTAAAATCACCCAGAACTCCAAAATTTTATTAAATATTAACAGATGGGGCAAATTCGAGCAACAATTTCTTCTTGATGTCTTTTGTCAGAATATTAGTAGATATTCGGAAATATGGTGAAATCATTAACACAAAATCAAAATCTTTTAAATATTAGTTATTACATACCTTGAGTATTGTTATAAATAATAACTAATTAAAAACGTTAACAGATTTTTGAAACAGCCAGTTGAATACAAACTTTATCAAAATATTTATTTGGTGATAATAATAAAAAAAAAACCATAACGTAAGTTTGACAGGGCGCTGCAAACAATTCAAAAGATATCAATTGTGTTTTTTCAAAGCCAAATAGAGTATTAGAGTGCTATCAATAATTTCGTCATAAATTTGATTAAATTTACCGCAAACGAAAATATCGTTTATGGCCAGCTTTTATTTAAATTCAACCTGTGTGCGGCGAACTTCGCCGGACGTTAACAGGCAACGAATAAAATAAACGACGATTTCTTTGTAGGGCTATTTTGCCATTGAGTGGGCCTTCTTGTCATAGTTAATATTCGCTGGTATTAGTGACTAAAAAGGAAAAAACTAACAAATTTATTTTTGCGACCCAAGTTTTATCGCCATAAGTTTTTTCTATTTATCCGATTGGAATAAGTAAAAAAAAACAAAATGTGTGTTTTCTAATTCTCTACAAAAAAGTATTTAAAACATTTTCCAAATAAAATCACCGTTAACGAGTTATTTCCAAAAAACTAAGAAAACCAAGACGGCGGCCAAAATTTTTCAAGTTTCCTGGAATGGGAGACTTTGGGACTTTTAGTATATTAATAAGGATGGTTTAAACTATCTGTAAACAAATTTGTAGCTTGTTAGAAATGATTTCCTTTCTCGAGGAAAAACGTGTTTATTGGTTCTGGGCTACATATTTAGTCTTGAATTTTGGCTTTTGGGTCGTTTGAACAAGGTGCTTTATTTAATTATCCACTATGATAACTCTTTGGCGGAATATTAGGCAATAATTTAGTTCTAAACCAACCTTCAAATAGTTTCGCTGTTGTGTCATCATGATAGTAAACACAAAAGTCTCTAGTGTCTTTGGATGAGAGAGACCGAACATTCGGCACTAACCCATTTTCAGATCCAGCATGTAAAATGGTTGATTTTTACCGCGGTTTGACGGCGCCCGTGTCACACACTTACCGCTAGAATCGTCCCATCCACTGGTTGGGGTGCCATGGGTATCAAAAAACGTTTCATCTAATTATATTATTATTTTTTTGTATTATGTAGTGATTGATTGATTTCTCTCAAATATTTCCCCCGCCATTCTTGAAGACCCCTGGCATTCATTAGAGTTTGTCTTCTATTGATGTGTAAACATCTTACGCGACGGTATGAAGGTAAATCTCGGCAAATTGGACGGAAATCATATGTGGGGACGGAAAAGTGTCGCTTTCACGTATAAGCAACTCAACCGATCATCATGAAATTCTGTACAGATATTTTCACGAGTATAGTAAAGGGCATAGGACATCTTTTAGCATTTCCCGCGCCTTCACTTGCATTGATTTTTACGGTTAGTTTTAATCCTATTTTCCACGCGTAATCTACTTACATCATGAAATTTTGTACAGATATTTTCAAGATTATGGTAAAGGACATAGGACACTTTTAGCTTTTATCCGCGGCTTCGCTCGCGTTGATTTTTGGGTTAGTTTTAATCCAATTTTTTATTTTCTTGAGGTTATATTTGTAAAAAAATTTCTTGATTTTAGGCATGCCTTGGATTAGTTTTGGATACTTTTCGTTCGTTGCCCCCCTGCAGCGAGCAAAGCGAGCGGAGGGCTATCCGTGAATGCAATCTTTACAAATGATGTAAACCTTAAACAACGCACGTCACGCGGTATCTGTGACGGGCATGTGTTTTGCAGGCTGCCTGCAACCGTTAATGTAGAACGTGTTCTTTCTAACGCCAGATTATAGGCAACCAATTCCAAATAAGTAGTTGCCTATATTCAGGCGTCACGCGGCCTAAGGTGGCATTAGATTTCCATGTCGATGATGTCGATATGCAATATTTTTACACATCAGTGTCTCGACTACAAGCAGACTCGCTCAATTTTTTATTCTTTTGGAATCTAAATACCATTCCTTGGAAGTACTTCCACAAAGTCTTCAAAATTTTTCGTCATATAATGTCCTCGTTACCACAATCCAACTATCTGAAAACTCCAGCATTACTTTTTTTGGCGTTCTGAAATGGGCCTTTGCGTATTTTTCCACACCGCGGGTTTCCTTGTAAGTAAAGCTGTTTCCTATACAGTTGTTTAATGTACAAATTTCCGCGCTCCATTAAGGTTAGCAGCACGTTCTTAATAATTTATTTAGAATCTGTTGGTAGATGCACTTTTCGTCTTTCGATTTGTTTCACGTTCATAAATCTCACTAGAGCTAGGACGCCACCTTTCTGAATAATTATTATTATATACGGTGGCAAATGAAGTACGAAATAACCACATGTACTGTGACTAAAGAAACAATTTGAACTGGCTATCTAGGATCATTTGAAATGTAATATCTAAAATTTTACCTTAATTTTCAAAGAAATGCGCGGACAAGTATCATCATCAGCATTTTAAAATCCTTTACACAAATAGTACACTATGTAAAAATCTACCTCTCCTATTGGTCGATCCATCTCGTATTATGATATGTCTGCGTGATGCAACCAATTTCTGTCAAGAGCTCTCGTGGTGTAGAGGTTTATACAGCTGGGTCTCACCTGGTCGGCCTGAGTTCGAACCCCGTTACTTTTTTTTAAGATTATGTTTCTAAACAGTTTTTTTCTTGGTTTTGGGTATGTATTGGGTTAGTTTGGGTTAGCACCTTGTTAGTTTCCTTTTCTTGAGCCCCCGTAGCGAGCGAAGTGAGCGGAGGGCCATGCGGATCGACCAATAGGAAAGGCCGATTTTTATATAGTGCACTATTTGTGTAAAGGATCTTGTAATGCTCATCATCACGTCCCGTGAATTTACACCTGCCCAACATTTTTTAATCAGTTTCTAATATATCTGAATAAACTTTACAAAGGTAACTTTCGACCCCGGTAACACTTTCATATAAAAAATATTTCTAGAATGTTAAAGAGTCATTAAGACAAGAATTTTAAATATGGGCTGAAAAAAACTAATTAATTAGGGAAAGCACACTAGGTACGTTATTATATGTAGAGTATAGACGATAGAGGAATACCATTGTGCAAACATTATGAAATATCTATAACTGTCTAGGGGATTAATTATATATGCAGATTAATTTTAAGGTATAAATGCTTGATCAATTTTAGAACAAAGAGTTCTTTTAACCATAAGTTCTTAACGGCCTCTTTTTCAAAATATAGGCGGTAGAAGTGTGAAATCATTTTTCAAAAATTCGGAAAATGCCCTAGTATTTTATTCATATTTAATGTGGGTTAATCTTATTAATAGAGCAATTTATGCTTAGTATGCCACCGTTTTATTGTCATTGTGGATAGCGGCCATGGAGGCAAACTTGGTTGAAGCCTTCGAATGGGAGGTCGCCTTGTTTGAACCACAGAAGTGTTTACTGGCTCCAGTGTGTGGCTCCAGTGCTTTTTTCAGCCTTTTCCCAGGTTACACCCGTTAAGTGTGTATGTATAGATGCATATTCACCTTGCCTGACGAAGCCAATAAGCAGAAACACGTGTCGCCGGTTTACCACAATCTCTTTTTTCTGCTTATACTCAGCGATCTAGCCCAGAATATTCTTCCATTTTTTTTTTAAATATGTGCCGTAATATTTCCTTTTTTTTTTGTTTTACTTTCCTTGGGCATTCGAATGTAACGGCAGGTACCTTGAGTTTGCCTCCGTGGCAGGGTTGATAAAAAACATGTTTTTTTATATTTGAACAAAACATTTGTTTTTTGTTGTTTAAAATATATATTTTTTTTGTTTTAAACCTGTTTTTCATTCGCCAATTAAAAACATGTTTTAAACAAAACATACGGCCAGATATGATTCTTTAGTGGACCTAGACCGGAGTGCAAAACTCACGAAGTTTGTTTTTGAAATATTCAAACACAGCTTATTCGCATTAAACCATTTTTATATGATATAAAAATGTTTAATGTAACAGAATAATGAGTTTGATTTATCTCAAAGTTTATTTTCTTCTTTTTAGTGCATTTTAATAAAAGCTTGTTTTTATTTTTTTTTACTTTTATTTATTTTTTACTTTTTAGTAGGTATTATGGCATAGCAAAATCACAAATTTAGTAAATATTATATTTTTATTTATAAAACTTAGTTTCGTAGTATATAATAGAGGTCATTTTAAATCCGCCATTTCAAATTCTCAAAATCTGATAAAAAATTTATATTCCTTGTCCCTAAAACCGCCTACTACTACGCCCATGTTGAATCCGCCATTTTAAATTTGCAAAATCTGATAAAAAATTTAAATTCCTTGTCCCCAAAAAACTCCATATACCAATTTTAAACGAAATCGGACATACTTTAAGCAGTTCCTCCTATCCTACCCTTGAAAGGGTGGGGTAGTGTAAGAAAAACCATAGTTTTATATTTTCATTTCAACTACAAACGCATACCAAATTTGAAGCCAACTGGATATGTAGAAGTCTGACTGATTGAAATGCCTAGAACTTTAGTTTACCTAACTCAACATATTTGAGCAAACTATAGTTCAAGTCGGAAATAATAGTCAGTGACTCATTTTTAGTTTTATGGCACCCTGTCTCCACTTTTACTTATGGGGACACCAAAAAGAAATCGTGTATCAAACTCAGCCGACGACAAGGATAGACATGGAAAATAGAATCCGACATGCACTTCTTCTTCTTTAACTACCAACGGCTGAAATCGAAGCGGCAGTTTTCTCCACTCAACGAAGATTGAAACAATGTGTGGAATATGATGGGAGACAGTTTGAACACACGAGACGTTAAATTGAAATGTTTTATTCGAATTCGGTCCTTTAAATAATTATTTAATAATTATATATTCTTGATAACATATATTTTTTTTACTTTAGCCTTGGCATGCTTGACCACAGGATTTCGAAACATATTCGTTTTTCAATGCATGCATTGCTAAGAAATGCTTTTCTGGCAATAACTCCTGAACGCGTGAAGTTTTTGATAATTGACCACCAACCTACATGGAAGGCGGGATGGTAGCAGATAAGTGCTTATCAATCTAAGAGAATCTAAAGCAGACATTGTCCTGGTGCACCCTTTGCGTGGTGAAATCAGTTCAATTTACATATAAGTATAGTAGTATAGACTCCTATAGTCGATACGGCACCGGCGCGGCGCCGGCACGGAGTGGCCGGCGTTATGAAACATCTGGAGGCAACTGTAGTTTTAATTTTTTCTTTTAAACGTGGGCCCGTAGTTATCTCAACTCCATGTTCGAAGTTGTTTATTGACTTGATTTATTGCTTACTACACAGCACATTCGGGAAAATAAAGCTTGGAACTAATCACTACTAAATGAGAGAAATTAATTTACTAATTGGAAAAGAGTTAGTCTTAGTGTGTTATAATCACTATAAAATACACTAATGTCTAATATAAAAACACATGTAAATAAAATGTTCAAGGATTTTAGAAAATCATGGAAATTTCATAATTTCAATCAAAATTTTCAGAAATTCGTTTATTTCCTTCATAAATTTGGAACTGAAAAAATGGCGATTAGCTTTAAAGAAAATTCAAATTGGTAGAAAGTTTGATTCAAAATATACTTTCCTGTTACAATTTGCAGACGCAGTCCAAAATGTAACGATGTTACCACGTAACGCTCTACTTTAATTAATTCTCAGGATTTGGCCCGCCTTATACCTAAGCAACGTCTGTTGTGAGACACTGATCGAGCCGTATAACTGTAAACATCTAGAATACCACTTAACAAAGACTCCTTTGTCTGGCGCATTGCATTGCTGTGGATCTCACTACCCAGGCCATCTATTTCCTCCAAATTATAACCTACAGCTATTCAAGAACCGTGTCAATCAACATCTGCGCAAACACACCGCTCGTCGAGTGCCGTAGGATCTCCCTTCAATGTGTATGCCACTGTCATAAAAAAAAAGTCATGACTATAAAGTAAAGTTTTTTTTATACTCTCAGCTCTGTTTTTAACAGATATCAAATCATGTTTTGTTGCTTGCGTTTCATACAATATTTTCCTGGTTAATAAAAGATTGTAATGATCAGTAGTAAGACTGATTCCATGACGCTGTTTGACGTTATAATTAATAAAAAAATTCAAAGGATTACTGACCCCAATGCAATTATTATTTAATATCAACATGCTGCCACTAAATAGAATTTTCCGTCCCTCCAAAATATTGTTTAACATTTTTCTATTTCTTTCAGATCATGGGCAATCCTCATTCGATACCAGAAGACCGTCTTCGCTCCATATCCAGAGAGGTCAATTCACTAAGGTCGAGTTTGAGAACTTCCCGTCAAAATATATCAAAAGACAGAAAGGAGTCAATCATAGGGAATTTAGCCCAACACAGCAGCGAAGTTAGTTCTATGAATGGTAAAGTAAAGCGGAAAAATATAGAAGATACCTTGAAGAATATATCTGAAACAATGGAAGAAGTTTTAAAAATTGAACCTAGCGAGCTAGATGGAGGAACTGTGGAAAGTGATTCGTTTGTTAACCTACCCTTAACTAAAAGAAGATCAAACTCCCTCGGCTCATTGAGAAGTCCTAGAAGCACGCCAAGCAACCAAGCCCCAGTAAACAGAAGCAACGCACCAACTTTAAGGGACATTGAAGCTAAACTCATTGAATTGAAGTCACAGATTAGCACTGCGATTGACAACAAAGATGCTAACCAACTAAGAATATACCAGCAAACCATAAAAGTGCTTGCTGAAGAGCTAGAAATGATCCACACTGAAAAAGACACACCTTTGGAGAAACGGAAGGAAAGCATTGACAAGAAAAACACGTCTCTCTATCACAAAGTAACAAGGGCACTGAAGGAACTGAAAAGGGATAATAATATCCGAAATCAATCAAAGCAACAGAGAAAGGAACGAGCTATGAGTGAACTTGGTGAGATAGAAATCCAACTAGCAGAAAACGAATCATTGCTAGATAAATTATTTAGAGAAAAGAATTCTTCCAACTTTGCAACGATTCGAAACAACATTGTGGAAAATAACCAACGACTGACAAAAGTAGATATTGTGGATAACGAAGTTAAACAAAGAGTAGTTCTACTAACTCAAAAACTGACGGAAATGGTAAAAAACTTAGATGGCATCATGGCTAAAAGAGAATTTGATTCAAAATTTAATAAATCTCTGGAGACCTACGAACGAATTGTTCGGAATTTTGACGCGAACACAAACGCCCAAAGCACAGTGAATAAGTTGCAAAATTTACGCAACTCGATACAACATTTAGAAGAAATCAATGACACCACCAAAAACCGAAAAAAAGAGCTGCTTCATAGTATTAACTCTCAAATAGATAATTTTAACGAGGCATTACAAAAAGAGTCAGATCAAGAAATAATTGAAAAGCTAGTTGAAGATAATGTTATTTTAAGAAAGAAAGTCAAGAGCACAGACAAAGAACACACTGTTATCGATCAGTTTATCAATTATTGGAACAACGTAAGATCTAATTTTGATGTAAACTCTTACTCAAATCTTTCACTTTTACGAATTGACAATGTTTTGGAACAAATGCAACAATCCATTAATGATATAAGAATTGGGATTGCAAATAAGTGTGACATAAATCCTCCAAGTAATTTGAATAGGAAACACTCCCAGTCCGTGCCTAAATTAAATTCGAGGAAAACTTATGACAGCAATAGAAGCTTGGATCAGCTTGATAATAAAATAATAAAAACCAGAGCCAAAATGTACAATATCTCAAACTCGGAACTTCAGAACGTGGAAAAACAGCAACAAAACTATGTCAAAAATAGGTTTTCTAAAATAGAAGAGTTAAAGTTGCAAGTACACTACATCAAGGAGAAAATCGATGACGCTCATAATAAAAACCTTTTGAGAGATAGACTAGAGCAATACCGTAGGAATCTTGAAGAATATATGAATGATGAAAACAAAACCGTGGCTAACAATGCTATTTTAGTTTCTAATGAAATCGTAGAACTTTTACACAAGCTAGTTTTGGCTGACTTCAAAGAAAGAGTTGACGTGTTATTGAAAAAAGTGCACAACTTTAACGGTACACGATACGATAAAGAGTTCGATGAAATAAAAGATGATTTAATAAAAATGCAATTAAATTTAGAAAACTTTAACATTCCTGATCAATATAATTTATTGGTGCAAGAAAAAGGAGAGCTGCTCGATGAAGTATGCAACAGTATTGAGTCGCTACAAGAGAAAGGCTCGTACTACAGAAAGCATGAAGATGAAAATGTAAGACAATTTAAAGCCAAACTACAAGAGTTAAGTGACAAAGTCAAGAGGTTTTCTGGTACTTACAAAGGCGTCCTATATAACAGCATTGAAAGGGATTTAAACAAGCTTCTTCTAAGTGTCGGAGAACAAGTGGAAGAAAAAATTTGGTCAGATGAAATAGCCAAAGAGACAGAAAGGCTCTTAAAAATTTTGGAGCAACGCTCATCCCGTGCTCAAAGCTTTCGAGTCGCTAAACCAGAAGAAATAAAATCTGAAGAACAAGTCGGAATGATAAAAATAAAAAGGGACTTATTTAATATTAAAAGGCAAATTGACAGAACTCCTGAGAATAATGTGGACGCTTTTATCGGTTTACAAAGTCGTCTAGATCTAGTTAATTTTGAGTTGAGTCAAATAGCCGCAAGGTCAAATGAAAATTTAGCGAAAGAGAAGGAAATTTTCAGTAACGAAGCACAAACTTTAAAAAACGTAGTGGACGCTAAAGTTGCATTGGGTCAACAACCTATGGTACAATGGCCAGAAAGAGAAATACAACCAGATGTACAAACATATCGTAAGAATGATGTGAATAAGGAGCTAGAGCAGTTCGAAATCGCTTTAATAGCCCTAAAGCATGAAATAACGGCGCCCAATAGCGAGCAAGATGTGCACAAATTCTACAAGCTAGCGCAAGATATAAAGAATCTTATGGAAAAATTAAAAAGCTACAAATTTATTTTGGGTACTGATCTGCATACTAAGCAATCGACCCTATTGAACGAAATGCAATACTATGTAGAAGCTCTGGAAAAGGGAGCTGTAGACGTTGATTATGTTTTAAACATTGAAAGGAAACTTGATAGACTTGAAAACTTGTTCGGTAATAATCATCAATGTAACCTGAAAATTATGGCAAAAGAATTACAAGCAATACAACAGAAATTACAAGAACACCATTTTAATACAGCTGACGAAACGCTGAGAAGCCGAAAAACTAGCATGCAGCACAAAACTGATGATCTTGCGCAGAAACTAAAAGAACTGGAAGATAGAGAAAATAAACATCTATTACAAGAGACCAAAAAAATTGAAGATATTGAAGAAAAAATCAGAGCTTTAGCACCGCAAATAACTTCTTTCATCGGCATTACAGGAGACAATAAATATTATAAGCTAAATGAAACAACTATACGAATAATTTTAGTCTTAGATAAACTTGATACTCAAAATAGCGAGCTACAAAAGCGTAGAATAAAACTGCTTAAGGATCTGCATGCGCTTGGGCAAATCTTAGATGACCGGGCTCAGCAAACCGAAGATATTGTAAAACTCGAACAAGCAATAGATCAAGTATCATTGATGCTTGATAATTTTACAGGTGAATCAGCAGAATTAGCAGTTATTAGAGAGAAAATGGAACATATCAAGACACAACTCAATGATTTAAATGTTATTAATGACCTTGTTTCTAGAAAAAATGCGTGTATAGGGAGATTCAGTAGCTTATATACTAAAACTATGTCGCTTACTGCTGTAACTTCCCAATCCATAAGCACCTCCCAAAGTTTAGGATCGGATCTCAGTTCCGGATACTCATCTAAAGAAAGTTCAAGCCATACAATAGTCGAAGAACAAAGCTCTCAAAATTATATCAGTCATACGTATAAAGTTGATGCTAAAAGTTTCAGCGATATTAAAAATGAAAAAGGAAATAACTTAGCTCAAATTGAGAAAGAAATAGAAGGGATAGATTCAGCTGTAAATACTACAAGCGATATAAACTTGCTACAGCAATTCGATGATATTCTAACTCAATATACCATTCAAATAGAAAAGCTGAATTATACAAGAGATTCGCCTCAATATCCTAAAATAATAGAGCTGTATCAAAAAATTGAAAACCTTACAGATATCATTGAAGGAAAAATGCAAGAATTTGATCGATTGGATAGTATCAGTCAAGAAGTTGATGACATTTCAAATAAAATGAACAGTACGTTAACTTACGAACAAATCAATCACCTAGATGAACGGCTGATTCAGTTGCAAGTTTCGTTAGGAAAAATGAATAATGCAGATTTGAAAGCTCAAAGAGACGCATGCATGTTAAGAATAATCCTCTGCTTCCACAAAATTTCAGAGTACAAAACGTCTGTTCAAAGTACGCAAGTATAGCGTGTTGTTAGATCATAAGTCTATTGAAAAATTTGTGTTGACAAATTTATTTTTTACTCAATCAAATACAAACGATTGTCCTTATAGTTTTATAAATAAAAATTACCAAAATTACACTATTTTTCAATTTCGCTCGATTTCTTTGTTGCAACCAAATTGCTCATCTAATGGTCTCTATCAGAGTGCCAAAAAGTGCAAAAAATCCAGGAGTACTTTTTGGCAATTTCTTCAAATTTTTGCATTTAAAGAAATATTGATAGATAAGCCCAGTAATTATCACTTTTATTTTTGAAGTGAAAACTTCTTCTGCGCGTTCTGCGCTTTTTTTTTGTTGGGGTTGAATGAGACTGAGCCGTCTCGTAACGCCGTCACATAACGTAAGGTAACGTAGCGCTGCATGTAAAAGCGCGAAGTAAAAAGAAGATCCTGGACGAAAACGGGATTCCGTATCATCCCCCGTTTGACCAGGAGAGGGGAGAAGAAAAATCTTAAATAATTAATTTCGGGAGAACGGGAAGAGGTACGAGGTCGAAATTTTTATGGTAGGTGCGCCCCATGGGGGGCGCACCTACCATAAAAATTTCGCCCTAGAGCTTCGGTCTCGTGCACATAAAAAAAAATCCTTTTTTTTAAACGTCCCGTGGCAAGAATCGGTACTATAAATGCGACATATTTTGGGATGTTACCACATTAATAAATAATAATTAGATTTCTTGGGTTTTCGGATAAATAATTTTAATAACCTCACAGTGTCGATTTTTTTAAGCAAAATTAATTTAAACAACAAAGTCACAAAAAATCTTTATAGAGGTCACAAAATTGGAAGGGAGGTTGGCAAGTGAAAAGATATCAGAGAGTAGAGTAGTCACTGTAGTCAGAATAGTCTACTCTACATAATATTTTATATTTTCGAAAGTTAACTTAGGAACCCTTTCATGAGGCGCATTCCTGAGCAAAAAGTATAAATGATTGTAAATAAACCTGGCAGAGTGCAGAAAGATTATTGGGTATTGGCTGCAAGTAAAGGATTCTGTTTGAAAGGATTAAGTTTGCTTAAAAATACCTATCTATGTAAGTAAACTACTTTTTTATAAGAAAAAATAAACTAAAACATACTAAAATAAAAATACTCATACTAAATACATACATACTACATACTAAAACAAAAAAAACTGCATAGAAACGTTCCTCTGGGGCCCAATTCTTTTTCACCAGGTGAAATTAAGCTCGTTTCACCGATTCCGTGGGTTACCATATTCATGAACTTTAAGTGGTGAAATTTTTCATTAGTTATCTGGTGAATATATTCATCACCTCTTTTAGTGGTGAATTTAACAATTTTAGGAGCATTTGTATATTACGTTGTGCAGTACTCATACGAAATTTCGTTTATATACCTATTGAATATGTGATTATTCTAATTTAAACGTTATTTAGGTGTTTGCAAATCGCTGACGATGGAAAACCAACGAAAGCAGGCATCAAATAATAGGAACAGTCGACCCTTACGGGGCTTTATCGGATAATTTATGTAGAAAGTGTATTAGTTTACCCCTTGCTAGAGTTTTAACAGAGCTTCTACACTTTTTCCTTGAATGTCCAACAAGAAAATCAGCTTTGGATAAACAAAGCAAACTAAGATCAAATACCTGTACCAAGTATAGCTGAATACTTAAAACATTTTACCTATAAAGGTTGACATGGAGATCTTGGAAACGCTGAGTGCTAGGAAGTTAATTATATTTGCTTTGCATTATGGTCATCTATTGTCAAACATTTACGGATTTTTCGTTTTCGAAACATTTTAAACCAGTTTTAGTAGTTTACATATTATGCATTTCCTGATACTGGTGAGTCAAGTATCTTTGACATTAAATTACTATTATGGCGGTATTTCGAAAATTAAGCATCAAACCAAAAGTTGGTTAACGTCATCCAAGTGGGAATGAGAAAGCATTTTTATTTTTGGTAGGTTTTAAAAACAACGCCGGAAAAATATAAAAAATAAAAACCGCAAAATAACGTTCAATATTTGCCACTGAATTTCAGTGGTAATTTGCTCCAGATACTGATTGCTTTACACTTTTATGCAGCTGAGTCCTATCGATTGGACATTGATTACAACATAAACAAAAACAAGAAATTAAATCAGAAATCAAAAAGCGGCTAAGTCTTTTTGATTTTCTTCGAAATTGATATCTTGTTTAAACGATATTTCGATGTTGCCAAAGGGTAACTTTAGTTTCATCATAAACGTTTTCACCCACTATTCAAGAATACGACTTTGTCGTATAACCACTTCGTCGAGTGAAAAATATCTGGTGAAAATTTTCACTGGTGAAAGTTTTCACCACATATCAAGAATTGGGCCCCAGGCTAGTCTATAGTTTTTAGGTAAATCCCCGGTGGGAGGGTGAATTTTAAATTATTATAAACTAAACTGCTGGAAAGCAAATTTCCAGCAAGGCAAATTTAGCCTAAATTTAAAACTAAATATTTTCTTAACCACACATGATATCGATCTCTGGTTTTTAATGGTTAATAGATTTATCCCTTAAGAAAAAAAATCGAATGTTGGATTTTTTTTAAACTGTCAATTTTTCTTATACAAATCAAAAAAGACGATGATTTTTGCACCAGTAGCATGTAACTCGATATATTTTTTAAAATTTTATCACTGTACATCAATTGAATCACTGGTTCATAGCAAAGAAAGTAGTCTCTCAAATATTTCATATCTGCTACATTTTAAGACATACCGGTTTTTTGTAAAACCTTGCTTTATCCACTTTTTGGTAGTTTGCGTTGGATCGTGCAAACTTTGAAACTTATTATTATACCTTACGAGAAGCTTATTATTTATGGCCGGTAAAAAAATGTACCTAAAAGTTGTGTTGTGCAGTGGCGTACTTATAATAACTTATATGTCTGTGGTTTATGAGTATCACAATTTTTCACGATTGTTTTGTATTGTAAAGTACTCACTCGCAAAATCAAACACATCAAACTAGTGATATTTAATTTTAAGGGTTTTCAAACAAGTTTAATGATAGGAACAGTGTTTTATTAGAAATATAAATAAATAAAATTTTTCCAAAAATTAAATTAAAAAATTATAATTTTTTAAAAAGAATTTAGATTCACTGTACAGGGTGTCCCAAATTCGAGCCTCATCATTGGGATCTCGGAAACTAGAAGAGATACGAGGTCGGTTAAATGGAGGCAAAGTTGTGCAATTTGTTGCTAATCAAAATGCCATCTTAAAAGTTTAACAATTCCGAATACTTACGAAGATTTTTGGAAAAAACCGAATATTCGCGATTTCATTTTAATTTTTTTATGACTCTATTTGAATAGATATAACAAAAGAAATTTCACATTCTCATTGCTATATTTTCTGTTCTACAGGATGATGTTATCAGATTTTTAAACCGACGTTTCGTCTTTGAGCTGCCATCATCAACTTTGTTTTTTTAAATACGGCCCTGGATGCAGCCACTGCAAGTGTCCGACGCACAAGCAGAACCATACCTTATGGCGGGCGTACTTAATAGGTTCAAAGCAAATAGAAAATCCCAATTCATTGACAATGGCATACTTTGTTCAAGATGAATAATTGTCATAAAAAAGTTTCCGATGCTGTGCTTCACGAAAAGCTTTAATTATTATTTCTCAGATGCTGCTTGGTGCCTTCATGCTTAAGGCTGGAAACAATTTAAAGACATTTTATTCGAATTTAATACACGTGAACTCTTGGCTAGAAGCTGCATTTTTTATGCAGGTCAGACAATTAAGAATATAGCGAAAATTAGTGGTTTCAATACTAACTTCATAAATAGACTAACTGATAGGCATATGTTTAGAAAGACCATTCCACTTCTTTCGTTAATCAGGATGAAAATGCAAAAAAAATCTCGATAGCATATAGTCCTCAGTATACTAGAAGGCTCCAAAAAGTTTTTCAGTAAGTAGGTTTAAAATTAGTGCACCAAACTCAGTTTAATAATAAGGTATTATGGGGTAGTCAAAAGGACAAATTTGACACGTGCCGGAAAAAAGTGGAACGGAAGAATGGATTGTAACCAAAAATATGTTGGGCATACTAGAAGATCTATACAAACCAGATTCCAAGGACACTTCTAAGTATGGTAGATCAGAAAAGTCAAGTATTGCCGAGCATGTTTTGATAATAATCACAGAATAACAATAAAAAATTTAAAATTAATTCATAGTATAACTAGGAGATTATTAGACGCATAAGAAAGTATGAAAATTATTAAATGTAAGAATAGTTGACATAGAGATAGAGAGCCTATTCCATATAATATTGTCGATCGAGCGTGATGAGCAGGATTTGAGGGCTGGTTCTTTTTGGCTCCGCTAAATAGAGTTAGGTAGATTTTAGCTATAATTTTAACCATCTCTCGATGATGCTAAGATGATAAGCGGAACGCGCGCCAAGTGCAAAAGTTCTGTTTCGGTATTGTGGATAAAACTGAAACTTAGTGCATTTTGCCAAACGTTCTAAACCCCAACATGATTAAAACAACCTTAGATTTAGAACTCTGGTTGTTGGGGAAACACCCCAACAAGTGTATTAACTTGTAATTTTTCACCGGATAATTTGGTGATAACATCCTGTATGTATGTAGAATGAATGAGCCATAATTAACCTCAAAATAGATTTATTTCACGGGAATTTGTGTATTTAAAGCAGTATATTTCAGTTCTTCATTACGATCCCTTAGCCCGAACCTGGTTTGTTGGTATAACAGAGTCCGTCATACGCGGCATTCTCTAGAACGCAAAACGACACTCCGTTAACTCAATCGTGTTTAACCGTTTCCAATTTAAAATATATTTTTGTCTCCGTCAGTGTTCAATAAACCACGAGTCAAAGAAAGAAGGAAGATGCTTTCACCTCAAATTAAACCCACGCGGATTTTCCCGCCAATCCCCACTTATTTTGGTCTGTCGGACTCTGTCGCCTAGCGATAGACAAATTAGATTTCAGTGCTCTGCTAACACTCCACGTTGCTAGATCGGTCACATCACCGCGCTCTAACAAGTGCCTCTTCGCCCCAAAAAACATTTTGCTTGTTTTAGCTCTGTTTAAGGAAAATAATTATTTTTTCGCTCATTTTATTAGTTTCGTGTACTAGATCAGTCCCGTCACTGTTCTCTAGCCTCTAAAAGTTTAGTTAAATCGTTAGCTCGAATGCAGTAAAACGTGCTGTTCTCCTCTGGCCGAAGGTCAAATTCCTTTTTGGTCCAATTTCTCTTCTTGTATGCACAAATATTAGAAAATGTTTAGTACACCTCAGATATCTTTGTTCAAGATTGGACAAAGACCTCCTTTGGGCTGTTAACTCAATTTTTCAAAGTAAGAAACGACGTAGAGTCTCTTTCCCCCTTTAGTTGAAGAGAATCCATAAAATGGCGGCACCTAATTGATAGCTCAAGTGGTCCCTGTACTGTACAAGTTAATTCAAGGATTCAAAGTGGAATAGCTGATTAGAATGAAGTAAAGCATTGGAGATTAAGATATTCTGTACGAAAGAAATGTGCTAGATTGAAAGCATAAAAGTTCATTTCACTTAAGTCAGAAAGCACAAACATATTTCAGATTTAAATTGCATAATTATATGCTTGAATGAACGAATGATTGGAAGTTTTAGTCTAAGAATTGTACATATATAATTTCTAATTTCTATTTAACATAGAAAACGCTATTAATTTATATCTATCATATTTAAATGCAATTTACACCTGCATTAATAAATTATATCAAACCGAATACATGTTTCAATTCCTCTTACCATTCTACAGTAATACAGCTTATTAAAAGTGGTTAATTAAGATACCACACTCTTCTTTATGGTTTTAAGCAATAAAATGACTTGTTTATCCCGACCACTGTACCAGCATTTTGAAAGGAAAATTTTCCAAAAAATCTGTCATATATTTAGACAGAAGACATACATTTTTAATTGAAAATTTTGAAAAATATTAGTTATGTTTGTGGCGTTACAAATTAAAATGCATTATTCGACCAAAATTCAGTTTTTGACTTATAGATGGCAACCGATGCTTAAACATCGTACAGTGAGTGACCTTATACAAGACAGTGGCGAGAATCGATGTATCAATTTTTATTGGCCTGGCTAGTTTTGCCCCCTCATGGCGGACGAGGTTAAATTTTCTTTGTTTACCTTTTGTTAACGTGTTCTTTCATATCTTGGTTGTCCCTTTTTGTTTATAAGAACATAATTATTGGTGTAACTTTAGTTTGTTGTGAATATAGTGTGGAGTAAAAACAAAAACAACATAAAACTTTAGTGTCTGTGTGCTGTGCTAAAGAATGATGGAAGTTATAGCGAACTGTCTATAACCAAATAAATTTATTTTTCTGGGCTTAACCTTAATAATTACAGTAACATGAATTCATTATACAGCATTGCGGAATATTTAATGCAAAGTATTAAAACAACATTAAAAACCTGTGATATTTGTTTTCGAAGTTTAGAAACATCAAGAAGTTTAAAGGAAATATTTTGTTTTTCTGTTCTGAAATGGTATTTTTTCTTGATGACGTGGAAACTATATTTCAAATATATATCTCAATTGTAATAGGTCAAAATATAGACGTAAAAAATAGTTGGTGAGAAAATGATCAGTTTAGATTTAGATATTCAATTGTCATAAACTAAAGGAAATGATTGCAAAAATATTTCTTTTGTTTAGACTAAAAATGTATTCAAGGATATAAGCTTGCAAGTAAGACTGTCGCTGGTTATACTTTATAGGTAATAAACTTGTAGTTGTAAGCACCCCTATGTTAACATAATGTGGTTTGATAAGTGTAATAAATAATAAATTGGTTAATTTGAATAGTTATTGGTCTTAAACCTGTGGTTATTAAGGTTTGTTGATTATATTGGCTGAAATTACAAATCCAAACTTAAGTTTTTTAGGTTTATTTCAGTGAGTTTATTATACCTAGTCAGTGTGTTTATTTTCTATGGAATAGTGATCAAATTAAATTAAAATAATCTGTAAAACCTTGGTATGTAAACTAGAATAGTCGAATGTGCAAATAGTAGAATATGTATTTAAATTGTCGAATTTTTTAAGTGACAAAAAAATCAAATTAAGAATAGTCGAATTATCAAATATTTGAATTATTCGAATACAATTCCGAGACATAATCGAAATATTATATTTTAAAACAAAGCACAGGCTATTATGCACAACTACATACATATGCGGATAGAAGGCTCAAAACTTAGATGACCAATGCACTAAAAATGTTTATCGACAAAAAGTTATTCTTGATATAAGTTTCTGCTTGCCGCGAAAACAGTGAAATGCAGTCTACGAAGCGAATTTTCAATTGTTTTATAAAGAGTGCTCAAAAACTACGAAAACGACTTTCATAATCAAAATAATTTTGAAATTTGGTTTTTTTAAAACAGCAAATTTAAAAAAATGTAAATTTAACTTAATTTCACAGAAAACACGAATAGTCAAACAGGTCAAATATTTAAAAACCGAGTAGTCAAATATTCAAAAAACCTATTGCTCAAATATTCGAATTTTTTAAGTCACAAAAAATTCGAATTTAGAATAATCAAATAACCTTAAGAAGCATCTTTCTTCATAAAACTTATTTACTTAATGACCAAATAACCTACAGCATAAAAAAATAAATAGTTACAATTGCTGTTTTTATTTTTATTTTTTAAAATACAAGCCTAAATTTTAAAAAAATAATATTACCTAGTGAAACATATAGTATAACAATAATTATTTTTACTTTTGCAAACTGTCCTAAATACGGTGATTTTTTATCCCAGCTCTCCGCATTTTCTATAAAACAGATTAAATTAAAATTTCGTCTTAATCACTATTTTATAGGTAAATGTCTGGAAAATAATTAATTTGTAAGAAAATATCTAAATATCATATTCTAATAATACAAACGCGCCAAAATTTTGCCTCCTAATGGCGGATGGGCAGAGGTAAATTATTGCTGCTTGTCGCCACTGTCTTGTATAAAGTCACTGTAAAACGTCGGGTGCCAGTAAACAGATGGTAAAAACACTATTACCAAATCTAACGTATTATTTCCACTGGTTTTTGACCGTTCAAATCAAAGTGCAATAATGGCGCAGTAAATTTGCTTCAAAAGGCATTATTTTTCTTATAAAACAAAACGCAATTTTTGTAGCAAAAAATTGTTGAGCCAAAGTGCAGTTTTTAAATATTGTTGGTGAGAATAATCAGTCAACAGGTGTTTTTTGCCGGTGTATTTAAAATATATTCATCAGTGCTACAGTAATCATTATTAAAATGGAAATGGACGTATTGGTAGCCCTAGCAAGTACGGGGAGTAGAAAGGTAATTCATAGGCAAACCAAACGGCAAAGACAGAGGGGCTTTGAGGTAAATGAAGTTAAGTTAAGTTATGTTTAGGTAAAAATCAGCGTTTTTCTCTCTTGCGCCTATAGATACTTAAATCACTTTCCAGATTTGGCAGACTACGAGAGGCCGTGTACGCATGGTCGTTGCATGAAGGTTTCTAGAGATGATGTTTTGTTTACAAGAAATCTAGTTTATATTTCAGTAAATAAAAATAATCAAGATATCAAAATTTGGGCTAACCCAAAAATATGTCGTAAAATGAGACAAACTGTACGGATTAAGTACATATTTTTGGAATGTAACGCGAGAAGCATGCTACCAGGTGTGTCAAAAAATGTCCCGAAAAGCTTTAAACTCGGCTTTAAACGTGAGCCAAAGAAGAGTAATAACAACTGCCAAACAAGTAAAAAGTGGGTAACGCATCGTAGAAAACCGTGGCGGTTGTTTGGCAGTAAAATGGCAGTAGAAATGCTCTATTTTACTGGTAGCCTAAAAGGAGCAGAATCGCATTATAGTCGCACACTCAGAGTATTTACTTATCATCGGAACTAAATATTTCAAAACCCTTTCAATAAAGCCACAGATCGATTGATAGTAAGGCGTTCATTTTTTACCATATTTTTGATCCAAATTTTAATCTTGGGTTTGAATCTTCGCCGACATTTTGCTACAGGCTGATCAAGGTTAATATGATAGATAGTGCATTTAGAAATGCATTTAACATTCATTTTTCAACTGAGAATTCACAAGGTGTCGGCCAAACAATTTAACATTGCAATGAAAAGTTGACCTGATAATAGCCTCATACTGTTTTGATCTGCATCAAATACTGATGTTACCAAAACTTCTTATCCAAGAAGCTTTTTATGCTTGTCAGCTAACCTTGTATAATTTCTGTATACGGACATACAAACCGAAGCTCCAGCCTTCTATTTATGGATAGAGTGCCAGGCTAGTAGAGGACCGAATTAAATTGGCTCAGCACTTTACAATTTTTTAAATAAAATTGTTTTTCCTGTCGATGCCCAGATGCTCATATTATTTTGTGATGGTTGCTGGGGGAAGAACACAAACTCTTTTATCATCTCGTTCTAGAATCAGAAGTGCTCTTTCAATTTTTCCTGTAAGATGAGATTCTTTCCTACCCGCACACCGAGTTTTTGGAACAATTGAGAAATTAGCAAAAAAGAAAGCTGAAATAGTTATCAATGAAGAAATCCGAAATAGTGATGAGCAATACTAGTCTTGATCTTGCGGTCTGGGTCTTAGTCTTGCAGAAAAAGGAAGACCAAGACCAAGACCAGCTCCAGGTCTGCAAGACTAAGACTCAGACCAATTAGTGCACTTATGCAACACCAAGACCTGTTGTTGTAAGACTTACGCAAGACCAAGACCGAGTATGCAAGAGTTTACGATCTTGCGCTTTTTTACCGCACTTTTTATTTGATTATATATTGCCCTTAATTCTGGGATCGAAATTGTTGGGTCAAAATATGGAGAAAAATCAGTCAAAAATCATTTTGTTTGTGAGATACACGCAGGGGAAGTTAGAAGAACGTAACAAAATGTTTTTTTTTTCGGTATTTTTACTTGAAAAAATTATTTACTTGTTAAAATTTGTCGATGTAGTACTTAATATTGGCAAACCAAAATTGTCATACTAACAAATACTGTCCATTTCTTTAAATCTTGATTTACTTGAAATGACTTGAAAAACTTTTTTTAATTTTCTTTGTAAAAATTGCCTCCAGTAAAAATCTACCAAAAAAGTAGACTTGCAAGAGTCTTGGAGCAAGATCAAGACCCCAAGACTGTACCCTGCAAGACCAATACCAAGACTAAGACCACTTGCTAGACTGCAAGACAAAGACCAAGACCACGCATGCAAGACCAAGACCAAGGCAAAGTCTAACCCGGTCTTGGTCTTGCATTTGCTCACCACTATACCCTAGAAGAATACTGAGAAATGTTTAGAGAAATTGCAAATGCGAATATTTTGGGAGTGGACTGAGACTTTAATAACATCAAGAAAGACATAAGTGGATCGTTAAAAAAGTCGATATTAGCCGTGAAGCAAAAATTATATACTTTGAGAAATGCACGAAAGGGAAACTTTAATTAAAACAAGAACCAAATCATTTTATAGAAATGACATTTTTTCTACGGGTAAGAACCTACTGAAAAGTGGAAAAAGTTTTCAAAAAAATAACTTTAAGAAAAATTCAGCTTCAAAAGCCAGTGAAAAAGGAGAAATTAAAGGACGTTGCGTCTCTTTTGAAAAAATCTTATGGAGAAGAATGGGATACGATGGACAATCTGCGTTGGTATAAAGATTCCTTTACGAAATATCAGGCTGCTAGAACTTAAAAGAAGGGTGAAGAGGAAAGATTCGAGTGGCTAGGAAAATGAAGGGAGACGAGGAAAGGTAGGGCGAAGAATGTGAATGCGACTGGAGGAAGATTATAGAATAAACATATAGTAACAATATATGTATATGTTTTGAAAAAATAAACGTTTTTGAGTCAAATTTATTGTTCTTTCATTATTATATAGTTCTAACTTAGTTTAGTATTCTGAGAGGCAGTAAGAGTTTCTTTTATAATTGCACTAGTAATCTCACTAATCTTATGCATTAAAGTTGGTTCAAAATGCATTTTCTACAATTTCAACACAAAAAGCATTTATTTTGTTGTAAAATTTTAGCGTAAACTTAATCCTAGTCCTTATAAGAATATAACTTTACCCAACAACCTTAAAATAACATATTGAACGCACAGTAAAAATAATCATTCCTCAAATGTCTTATTTTATCAAAGATTGCCATTTACTTTGGAGCTCCACATATAGTTTTGATAATATTTATTCTGAAGAGGAGTAGTTTATTTCATAACCTACTTTAATAATAATAATATTCAATTGTTATTATTTTTACTATTATTACTACTTATTAATTATGCTGTTACATAAATTAAGTAAACACAAATTATCAAAATTTTGCAATGTGTGCATTGTTTCGTATATTTTCAGTATTTTGTACATATTATTGATAAAAACTTCGCATATTTATGTGCATAAATACCATATTTTCAAGTGCATATTTGCTTAAGTCTTAAGTCTAGTCATGTCAGGAGCAATTCTCACCAAAAATTGTATAAAAAAGTGTGACAAATAAGGCTCTATTACGTCTATTATTAATAAATTAGTTACTTTTTAATGGGATAGTGCATCAAGAATATTAGCTACATGCATATTGGTTACACGCCTAAAAACTTTATCAGCTGTCCTAATTAATTTGCAAAATAATATTAGTCATCTAAGTAAGTATAGCGTTACGCAGTATGAATGGCTTATCTAATCTTCCAAATATTTAGTTCCAAATAGCAAGCTTAAACTCTACCACTTTATAAAATCATGTGCAGTTTTAAATATTTAATTATATGGTATATATAGATAATATATGAATATTTAGAAATCAGGTAAGTGAAAGAAAGTGATATTGGTTGAATGATCAAAATTATGGTTGATTTGATTAAAAGATTAAGTTAAAATAACCCAAGATGACTATAACTTAACCTCAAAAATTTTATTAGTTACACACTCTCTTATTTTCCGCTGATAAGACATTATTTATATTCAAGCTGCGGTAAAATTGTATCAGCTGTTGGGTTCAACGATTATTTAAACATTTTAAGAGAATATATTGCAACTTTTAGAGAATAGGCTGAGCCTTACACCAATAATTATTTTATTATTTCGAATCTAAAATACATACTGAAAAGCATTATTTGTGTTTTAATATTTGTATTGCAATATAGGTTTGTGCCTTATATAAAATAGATATACTGAGGTATTCATTTCTCTGATCCAGTGAAGGCTATAGAAACCATAAGTATATTTAATACTCCTATATCGTGTGTTAAGCTTATTTACTATGGAACTGCACTAACTGCAGTTCGCCGAGGATGCACTTGTTGCATTTGCTTGATGTGTACTTTGGTTAATTTGCGCATGAGCTAGCGCGGTAAGTAGTAAATTTCACATATTAAAATCAATAAAATCATAAATATGGTATGTACGTTTTTAAATCCAAGTCAGTGTGAAACGCCCTACTCATGCTAAATTAGTATTTATGTTAACAATATAATTTAGGAAATTTATTTGTCGTATAACTTTAATGATATTCCAAAAATGAATAGATGTTTCTGGTGGATAGAAATAATTGAAAAACTACATATGATTACAAAACATTATGAACCTTAATTTTCAAAGAGGATGTAACTGCAGATATTAATTTATATATTTTTGGGTTAAAATGTAAATAGAACATGATATTATGACACTTCTAATTTTATTGCCCCTTAAATAAAATAAGTTTAGTGTATTTTTGTCTTATATATTCTTCTTTAGACAACATTTGTTTGGCTTCATGG
>MU182691.1:37283-52158 GCA_016904865.1 Pissodes strobi
TATTTTTCCGTCAAATTGCTAGCACAGCAAGCTTAGACCTAGCACAGACTAGCACAAACATTTTGAGAGCTAGCACACCCCTACAGTTGAATATATAGGGGATAGGGTGAATTTTTGCTGGCTGCCCCTCAGCTAATTTTTTCCATCAAATTGTTAGCTTGCCGATATTCCTATATTTAATACCGGAACCTACCGGTTAAAAACCGCGCGATTTAGGTTCCATTCAGGGGTTATAATTTAGGGGCCAAATGGAAAATATTGAATTTTTTTAAATTTCGATATGGATTAATTAAGGTTCCTCTAGGCTCCTACCACGAAACATAATCAGCGGTAGGTTCCTGACGAGGTTGAATTCGAACTCAAGACCGTCCCTAACAATCTAACCCAAATTTCAGCCCTCCCAGCCTAACGATAGCAAAATTAACTATTTAGGAGCCTCTATATGACACTTAGAGACTTGATTTTTTTTGGGTGGTTCCGGCCGTTCCTTTTTGTTCCTCCGATTACGGACCCGCTAGTTCAAAATTTACAACAAAAACCGGTGAGAGCCGGATTTCCGGTAGGTTCCAAACTTGAAAAAACCGTCCCCTAAATATAAAAATACGCCCGGAAACGTTTTTCTTCAAATCAATATTTAGGAGTCGAAAACGACGGCTTTCCATTTTTGAAAAGTTTGGGCAACCGTAAGTATGATCCGCGGATCGAAAATCGCAGATATTGCTTTTTAAGTTTCACCCGTGAGGTGAATAATTTTTGGTCCGTTACCTTGCCCCCCCCCCCCCCCCCCCCCGCATTCTTTTTTTTCTCCAAAATGCTAGCACAGGACCTTGAGATCTAGCACAACCTAGCACAATTTGCATAGTAATAAGGATATCCTCTAATTTATTCGGGAGGTTAACGCTAGCCCACCCATCTTTTTAATTGCAATACTAGCTACCACAGCTTCTTCGGACCTAGCACAATGCAGCAAACAAGAAAAAATGCTAACACAACTACATGTTTGAGAATAATAGGCCTAAGCACACTCCTATAACAATTATCTTTATCAACACTCAAAAGAACCCAAACCTTAACTTGGCCTCCCCCCTCCCGCATTTGTGGTCTATTATTTTCAAAAATGTAGTTGTGCTAGCATTTTTTATAGTTGTGCTAGAATGTGCTAGCTCCAAAGAAGCTGTGCTAGCCAGTATTGCAATTACGAAAGATGCGGGGGTGCTAGCGTTAACCTAGCCCCCCCCGGCGAGTTTGATAAAACATCGGGTGTAGTAATATGAATTTACAACAAGAATATTGTACAAAATTTTGTCTACTTTCATCTATGAATTAAAATATTTGGCAAAAGACATTTTTTAAAATAAAAATTCACCTGTAAAAATGCACCTGCTATTAAGGTTACTAATAAAGTTTTTTATGTTACCTTTCGCATGGTTAAGGCTCGTTTTCACGTGACATTAAACTGTGACATTTAATGCCACGGCATTAACTGTCATGACAATTGTCATCGTGAAAACTGAAAGTCGCGTGGGCATCGACAATCGGTTAATGTCGTGACTTTAATGTCATGACATCTAAATCTGTTTGATTTTAGTGACACTTGTGTGGAAGTGCCACGCTCACGACGCGTGGTAAAAACAATATTGTCGCCTTATCGTGACAGTGTTTACTTCACTGGATGCCATATTTGTAACAGTGAATGTCACACCAGTTAAAAGACGTGAAAATAAGCTACAAAAATTGTCGCAATGTCATGACGATGAAAGTCACGACATTTAATGCCACATCAAAACGAGCCTTTACTGTTTCGCATGGTTACTGTCAAACAAATCCAAAAATATAAAAAGCGCTTTTGAAAATGAGCGATTCTGATGGAAGTTTACCATCTGATATAGAAGCAGCGGCAAACGAAGCGATCTCAAATTTAGTTCCGACAAAATCCAAGGTGGGGTATGAGTTTGGAGTACCAGAAGTTTGAAGATTGGTGCAAAGCTAACAAAATAAAGGAGGTGTCTGAAAAAATCCTTTTGGGTTATTTTTCCGGAAAGCAACGCTCCCAGAAACCATCTACACTATGGACTCACTACTCAATATTGAGAACTATGATTTCAGTCAAGAAAAATCAAGATATAAGCAGATTTTCTCAACTATTCACATTTTTGAAAAGAAGCTCAGAGGGTTACAAAGCCAAAAAGTCCAAAGTTTTTACAAAGGAAGACGTATGTAAGTTTCTTATAGTACTGCAGATGATAAAACATATTTACTTATGAAGGTTGTTATGATAATCGGCAGTTTTGGGGCTTGTCGGCGCCAAGAACTAACTAAGTTAATGTTGGATCATATTGAATACAATGATTTTTATATACAAATTGTAATTCTATGCTCGAAAACCAAAATTATCCGAGAATTTGTTATAACAGAAGGAAATGTGACAGGTGTCAACTGCTTAAGTATTTTTCAAAAATATGCTAAAGTTGGTCCTCTTAATGCAACTCACAGGCGGTTTTTTGTATTCTACGGAAAAAGAAAATGTACCTCCCAGCCTGTCGGAATTAATAGTTTTGGAAGTATACCAAAAAAGATTGCAACAAAACTTGGATTGAAGAATCCCGAAGGATACACTGGATATTGTTTTAGGAGGTCCTCAGCCACCATTCTAGTCTATGGTGGTGCAGATATGCAGATATTAAAGCGTCATGGGGGCTGGAAATCCTCTTCTATGGCAGAAGGCTACGTTGAGAATTCTTTAGAAAATAAGAAACAAATAGCAAAGAAGATCATGGGGTCAGACACGGATTTAATGATTGGAAATTCGAACGTAAAGGGCTCCATCACATCAACTTCTGGTATACAAATTTCTAACTGTAAAAAGTGTATTATTTATGTTTATAATAAACCTTAAGTGTTATAATTTAATAATAATTAATTTTAATTAATAATTGATAATTAATTTTATAATAATTGTTAATAATAAATTAACCATTCTTCTAAAAAGTGTGGTTTAATTTAACAGCAAAATGTTAATAAAACCGTTTTTTCTTTCATTGCAGCACTAGTGCTGTAAAGGCATCTATTACAGCACTAGTTCTGTAATAGGTTCCCTTACAAAACGATTTATAGAACTGTAAAATTCGTATTACTAAATGAAAGTAGATAAAGAATTATTTTGTATTAAACTGTTTTATTATCATCGCTTTTCTGATACAATGCTATTTTATAACAGCGCTGAAATATTACGCTCTATTTAGTGACAGATTCTTCTGTTACTATTTAGTGACACGTTCCTCTGTTACTTATTCTTACAGCGCTTGTTTACGCGCCATTTATTAGGCACCATTTGATGCGGTGGCGCTAGGTATTTCAATCGTTTCACCGTGGCTAAATTACTTGTTACTCTATACTATTAACTACTACTAGCTTAGCTACTTGTACCAGTAACTATAATATTTTACTAGCTGATACAATTAGACACAATATTTGAACTATCTAAAACCGCTGACACATTTCGCAGGTGTGGACGGTCATTTCCAGCGATTTGTTACGGCGCTAATGGCCGCGAAGGGTCAGCAATGCGAACGAACGTTTCCCGTCGCCTGTCAGTAAATTAAAAAGATCAAAAGGAAATGCATTGCCGCGAATGCAGAAATGTAGTGCAAAAATGTAGTATGGACGCGTATAAAAAAGAATATCAGTTTTCTTTAAGGGCGCGGGCAGTGTGGCCGGCCTTGAGGAACGTCTCCAGCAAACGGGTAGCAAAACAAACGAATGCGAACGAACGGCAACGGTCCAGTGTGTCAGCGGCTTTAGAATCGACGCACCAAAAAAAAACATTTGGAACTTGAAGAAGCAACAGGAACCTACCTCATATTAAATAGTTTCTGATTAGCATTCTTCATTCCCGCGATTCCATTGCAATCTTTTGATAGGTCGTGAAATAGTTATTAAATGACGTTTATTATAAAAAGCCAAAATATGAGAAATTAAGAATATGCCTTATGTGCAAACCATACAAGTCAAATTTCCGTTATTGCATTTCCCAAAAAAAGGCTTTCAGTATCAACATAGAAAATGTCACTGCCTGTTCAGAAAATCACTTTTTCAACACCATCATTATTATGTAGTTATACGACTTATCAAATAATTTACCTGTTTTTAGGATGGGCAATAGCAGATCCCACTTCGTAAGAAGCCGTCATGCTTCAACTTCAAGCTTCCGAAGACAGTCGTCAGAAATGATGGAAGTATACAGGAGAATCGACGAAAAGGAATGTATATTTATTGCCATGCAAGGCGATGTTGATAAAGCTATTACTGAACACAATAAACCAGCTATGAAATCTTTAGCTTCAGAAATAGCTGCACATATTATGGACCTAAACCAACTCAAACTAATTGATTTGCCAAGTAGCGAACGCGGAAGGAGCCAAAGAGTATTATATAGCTTCGAAATATCACTGGCTAAATTGAAATCTATTTTTAATTCTGATACAGTAGCAATGAAAAATCGAACTTCTAGTCCGGAAAGTGGCCAACTTTATACTAATACCGTTGATCCAGATCTAGTTAATGATTTAATGAGATTTGACAGTATAAATAGAAGATCTTCGTATGGCCAGAATAGAAAAACATTGCCATCTTTGTCAGAAGCTGCCATAGCTCCTGAGCATCGACCAATCTCTAGAAATAACTCCCTTAATTCAAAATCGCCAGATACTGCTGAGGATGTATTCAATTCGGTTGACAGTGAATTAAGTGTACTTAAGGACCACCTAGAAAGGCCTATGGAAGATATTAATGACTACTACCAAATTGATAAGGGAGTATTCTACTTACAAGTCCGAGTAAAAAACACTGACGTGCATGATTCACGACTAAATGAAAGAAAATTTTGGTTGATTAAAGAACTTGCAGAATTTCGAACTCTACTGGATCGAAAATCTAGGGAGCTCGAGGAACAAAAAGCTATTACTCAGGAAGTTAACACACTAGAATTGTTAGTGGACAGTGCAACCGAAAAAGAATTTGAGGGATTGAAAGCAAGAGCCCAAATATTTCAAGAAACGATAGAAAAGAGTTCATGGGAACCACAATTTATAGAAAAAAAAAATAAGCTTTTAAGGCGGCTAGCAAAAATAATGGAGAGAATCGCTTACTCAATTAGCCCTGCCGCATCCCTACGAAACTCTGTGGAACACCTTTATGGAAACTTAGCCGCTTTGCAAGAAGAAATGTATAATTTGAGGGAGAAAGAAGAGCTTGATAGCATTGAGTCTATAGATCGTGTATTGGAACAACAACCTGGATACATTGAAGGGGACGAAAATGATAGTGAAGCAATTTACGGAAACATGGAAGTAATTAAGCAAAATTTGGATACTAGAGATACACCGATATTGAAAACAAGTACCAGCAAAGCTGCGCAAAGAGGAACGATGTATGCGAACGCAGATATTGTTAGACAGAACACCACATATGAGAATCACAATTTATCCAATGAGCAAGCACAGAGATATCAAGAAATAGTCAATAAGCGACCATTACCTTTACCTAGAAACTACGATGACAAAATTATAAATGACCTACCAAAGTACTGGGAAAGGTTGAATGAGATTTTGGACAGTTCAGTTATAAGTGAGACAAACAAGATAGAAGTTGCCGAAATTCGGAAGCATGCGGAAGTTGCTAAAAATCTATTCGAAAGGAAGTTTAAACAAATCTGTGAGAAGGCTGAAGAACTTGTTGATCTGTAAAGTTAAATCGTGAGGGACCTTAAAACATAATTATTCTTTGTAATTTATTCTATTTGTTTATTTCATTGCATAAATTAACACCCACTTGTGTAAAGGTCTATTTAAAATATTAATCGATAAAATGTCGCCAACATTTTTGGTTGGCAGTATTTCTAGTCGGACATTAAACTCTTAATACTAAAACAGTTTAATTATTATTAATGATTGTAATACATACTTGAAGCTAGTTGTGATAAATATATGCAAATAAATATATTTTGTAAAAATCTCTATTTTTGAACATGATTATACAGTTTCCACAAAGCAAAAGGACGAAACTAATTAATTTTTTCAAAAATCCTTGATTTATTTAGTCAAACGCATACAGCCGTCCATTTTATTTTATTTATTTTTTAGTTGTTTTAGGGTGTGGGGATATAATAGCAGATTATATTATACTAGGTGTAACTAAAAAACTGAAAATATATGGTGAATATAAATTCTGAGGAAAGTAGTGTTTTATATTTTTAATTTGCAAAATTTCGGCAGAAAGTCTAGATATTTTTCATACAATACAGCATATTTATCCTAAAAGTAAGTTTAATTGACCACATAGAATAGACAGTCTAGGAGAGAATAAACGTTTGAGTTAAAAAGATAAATAAAATATTTACAAGGTTAAGACTAAGAGATAAGTGATTTTTGGAATGTAATATCCTATTCTGTATTCAGAGTGCCGTATATTAAACACTGTATAAGGGATTTGTTTGAAATTTGGCGTGCATGGAGACATAACCTCAATAATTAAACTTTCTTAGTAAAATATTTTGACCTTTCAGTCACTTTCGATTTAACGGAAAACTGTTTTATCTTAAATAATCACCACATACTTATATAAAAATTAATTTCGATTCTAAGTTACGTTAAAGCATTTCTTATAATGCGCATGTGCTCTAACCGCTTACCACTTTGCAATTTAACCTTTAACCAGGATCGGCACCCTCAGGATGATCGACTAAACCTGAATAGAAACCGAGACAGAGACACATGCAGGTTATGCCGTGGAGATCATGAGACTCGCTATTGCCGAAAGCGAGCAATCGAGGCCCATCCTAAACCAAAAAGCGTGAATATCACCGACGTTAGGAGGGATAAAACGACCAAGAAAGGCATCCGAGGTAGTAGAGCATCCGATACTAGTTCAGAAGAACTATCGTCGGGCCGACGTAGCCGGATGGGTCACACCTTGCGCGATGTCGACCTTGTGTACACCGGAATAGCCTCTAACTGCTCGGCTGTTTCTGGTAGGCCTCAAATAACCCTGCAGTATGAAAATACATCCTACAAAGCTCTATTCGACACCGGGGATGATGTCAATCTGATTGCAGATCGGATTGCCCCGCGAAAAGGTGCCAGAAAAACGAATATAAAAACCCTTGTGTTAGCGTGTGCAGAATCCCGCGCTCAAGTGATAGGAGAGGCGAAGATAAATGTCAGTATCGGAGCAAGACGCTATCAAGTTCCCTGCTTAGTCGTCAAAGACCTCGGGAACGACATGATCCTGGGAGGCCCATTTCTGGAACAGGAGAATGTAGTTCTAGACTACGTCCGGAAATGCGCCGAGCTAGGGCACGACTATAGACAGACTGTCTACTGGGCGGCTCACAAAAAAGTGGCCCCGGAGAAATGTGTGCTACCTGAAAGTCAACCCAAGATCACCCCATACACCGTGAAACCGGATAATGACCGACTGGTACCACCCGAGAGGCAGGATAAAACTAGACCAGACCGGATAATCCCGGACTATTCAGGCCGGAGGATCCCGGACACAGAAACCCGAAATTATCAATTCCAGATGGGTTCCCTTGTACAAGTAGACCGAAATCTCCGAAATCAAACCGAAGATAACCGTGGAAAAGAAGAACCATCATGGATATTCAAAGAGCCACGAGTGGTCTTGGAAGCCTCGACTCCAGCAGACCAAAGCCCAGAAGCCCTAGACGCCTTGGCCAGCATCCTTGCGCTAGCACACAATGTCGAGCGTCTACAGCGACAGGTGGAGGCCTTCAATGGAGGATTGAAGGATAACCAGTATCATTATCTGGAGGAAATGATAACGAGGGAAGTTCTAAAACTTGACAATATAATCAATCTTGGAAGTCTGCTTGTGGGGCAAGCCCGCAAGGTAGCTATTCAGAGCTTTGACAGATTGTCTCAGATATTGGAAGCAAAGACAGAGACGCTCGCCACCACCATACTACCGGAGGAAGACCCTTTGTCGAGGCTCCAACACCACAGGAACTATTAAGTGCACCAACCAGGCTTCACCTGGAAGACACAACAGACTCTAGATTCTGGTAAAATAGAAAGTTAAAGCCTAAGGGCAAATTAAATGTAGGAAGCCAATTTTGGAAAAAACTCTACAGGTTAAAGTCCGAAAACTGGGACGACATCTTACCCCATTCCAAAACCTACAATAAACATTAAATGCATATCTCAAGCTGGCCGTAATTTTATTTTTTAAATATTTTTCAAAATTTTTAATAAACCATTCGGCCCGGCTCTCATCTAGTGGAGGGGGTGTTCTAAAAACGTCCTTTACTTAATAGCATTTAATTAAGCACGCCACTGGATAAAAGTGCATGCCGCGTACGAATGCACAATGTGCAATGTGGCAGTTAACGCTCCATAATTCTAGAATCAGCCGTTTGGTCAACCGTCGTCGATATCCCAACCGACTCGATAGGGTGGAAATTTCCAGCCGTAAGCTGCAAGGGCGTCGCTAGAATTAATATTAAGTTTAGTTGCTGTTCAGCTCCCGAGAAGGAAAGAAGTGAAAGACTACCTTAGGCCAGCATCAACGTGGATCTTCGAGAATCCTAAATGGACGAGCAACTCATCCATTTAGCCCCTAGCCTCCCTCCTTAAAGATAAGGAATTTATGAGATTTTTCGGAATTTTTGGCCACTAGAGACTTAGCCAATTTATCGATATCTCGAAAAAGATAGGGCTGTAGAGAGTTCACGGACGAGCGAAAAGGGCCCTGAAGCAAAGGAAAAGGCATTGTAGGACCAGCACTCTCAATTGGTACCGAATCAGCCTTCTACCGAATTTATTGAGTTTTTCCGAGTTTTTGGAACTTCAGGACGAAATTTCGGAGAAAAAAATTTTTGAAGACAGAAGTTAAGTACTTGAAGAGGCCTTGTCACGCGGCCGAGTACGACCAATTCACCGAGACCTTCAACTGCAGTACGCACCCTACAGCAACACCCCGCGAAAAAGGTTAGTTGCGAGCACCTTGAGTCAGCCTAGTGGTTTGGGTTCCCCCCATTCATGTATGTGCCTCTCTGGTTCTCAATACTAGTCGTAGTTAAACATTGGGCGAGAGTAAAGCGCGTCGACGGCCAGTTCGGTTTCGAGAAGTGGAGAGCCCCCTGACTCCCCCATACTTTAGCTACTCGGCCTACGGGTGAAAAGCGAAAAGGCATAGGAGCCGAAAAAAGAAACTAAGGCTTCACCTAAAAAATTCGAGCGCGTTCAAAGAATGATAAGTTATACTGTTGCCACTGGAGCTATCTCAAAAGAAGAATCAAAGGCTATTTATCACATAGTTCGTATACCATACAAAACACGGCACGGTCTCTGAACTGGGAGCCATGTCCGGGGAGTAGTTTGGTCTAGATACACATATCACACATTAGATCCCCAAAAAGTTCCCCCTGACGCCGCTGGCAAAACCTCTGTCAGAAAACTGTCGAGCAGCATCTGACAAGTTGCCAGGGATTGGCTACATAGCAAATACCCCCAAAAATCCCCAAGAAACCACGATCTTTTAAAAACACTCCTCGAGCAACTTCCGTTCGACCCCTGTTACAATTTCCCTTGGATAGCGGGGAAGGCTTTGGTGGGCCCACGTTCGTTCCCCCCGGACTGAGAGTGAGATCAGTTTACGGGCTGAACGTTGTCTAAGAACTCTTTGAAATAGCGAGTAGTCGACTCGATAACGACTTGGCATCCCGTGAAAAAACATAGACATAAATAATTGTAAAACAAAAAAAATTACTTTCCTAACCCCTCAGTCGGCGGCAACCGCGCACCAGAAGCCCCCGGTGTGGATGAGCTCTTGGTACTAGAACTGACTAGAGACAGGTCAGAGGAACAGAGAGCGTTAACCCAGAGTCCCCCGCTGACTTCTAGCGAGTATATTGGGGACCCTGAGGAATTTATATTAGACCCGGAAGCGGCCTTTGGGTATTACAGGGAATCTGTTTCCAAATTCACAATTAATAAATATAATGGCGAAGCTCAAATCGAGGCGGGGCTCCACATAGGGCAGCTAGAGCGTCACTCGGCCGATCCGAGTCTACGCCGCCCCCTACTGGATCATCCCGAGCCGCACGTGACACACATTACGCCTTGGCCGCTCACTGGAGCGGTTCCGAAGGCCAATGAGCTGCCCCGGGCGACGCACGTGCATGCTGACGTCAAAGGCCATATCGGTATGTCAAAATGTAAAGAAAGCTATTTTAATGGTGTGAATAGTATTAAACATTCATATTCTGATATTTAAAAACTCTTTATTATTCATTAAGGGTGTTGTGATGGAATAGTAAGTAATAAGAAAATGTAAAACATTTAACGATCACTATCCCCATCTATCACCAATGAGCAAAAGAAAATTTGGAAAATTCTAAGCCATTTTTATAAACAATATAAATTAAAACTTAATTGGCTCATAGAAAAATTAATAAAGTTCTTAAATCAAACCAGCAATTAGTACAAAAATAACAATTAAACATAATACAAGAACTCTAAAAATACTGTTTCCAAAATAAACGATGATTTTCTCCATTAGCTTCTAAATATTTGAAAGTTCATGATTCAACCTGATTTCTCGACCATCCACTTTCGTGTAGTCGGTTAGCTAACTATTTTTTGAGGTGCAGGGGCGTTTACTAATACCTTTCCTTAATAGTGCCTAACCAGTAAAAGTTGAACGGTGTAAGGTCAGGTGATCGAGATGGCCATAACCAAGCGTCTAATTCATCTGTTCTCGAACAGCCTGTACAACAGATTTTATACTTGTTGAGTACAATAACTGGTACCAGCACGATGATTTGTATCTGGTGTTAAAGTATCCAGAAATGACCTTTAATTGTTTTTATGAAGTTCTAAGTAATATCCTGAATTTACGTTTTTATCATGCATCTGACATTCAAACGCACTATCCAGTAATAAGCACACAAACAAACCACTAAACGTACTTTTTCTTGAAATATCCCTTCTACGAAAAAATTAAATTTTTCTTTTGCTCAAAAATGAGAGTTCCTCCTCTTAGATAAATTTTGTCTCATCAGACCGATTAATTTTTTTCAGAAAACTGAAATTTCTGCGCACTTAGCAAGGTTTCACAGAACTGAACTCGTTGAATGAGATCTACTTTCTTTAAAAACTGTCCTGTTTCAAATTTATAATTATGCATGTTGTTTTTATCTAATATTAAATCAACGAATACGAAAATCTCAAGTCACTTTCAGCACTGCAGATTGAGGCATGATGATAGGTCTCAAAATATCCCAAAACGTTAATGATGT
This sequence comes from Pissodes strobi, assembly GCA_016904865.1. Taxonomy (NCBI): domain Eukaryota; kingdom Metazoa; phylum Arthropoda; class Insecta; order Coleoptera; family Curculionidae; genus Pissodes; species Pissodes strobi. The sequence goes on from MU182691.1 coordinate 48,601, forward strand.
CAACATCGTTTGGACACACTTAAATCGGTGCGGCTTTACATTACCCATGGCTTATGAAATTGGGTTTACATTTTCTGCTTTTTCCTTTGTTGATTGGTGACAGATGGAAATATTGTTCATTCAATTTTCTAACATGTTCTTGCTGTTTGATTTGTTTGTATCTGTTGTGGCCTACTACAAAATCTCTGAAATTCTTGCAAATCTAATAAATTGCAGCAAGATATGAGAACATAATAACTATTTGAAATGAGCCTGCTTTAGACAAAATATTGCCCACAAATATATTGTAAAAAAAATCTGTTAGCACATCCATATTTTTGAGCCACTACTTATAAAAAGTAAACTTGATATTGTATTTTTAAGTTGCAAAATTTAATTTTGAAGGATGAAGTAGGTCTTAAAATATCGAGCTTTAAAGAGTACTACGTCATTTCAGTCACTCTTTTAATGAATTGCCAATATTCTAAAAATGGTAAGTAATGATGGTACATCAGTGGCGGCTCGCGGGTTGAAAACAGGTGTATATATGGGAACAAAAAACGTCACAATCGCAATTTTAGCAAAGTTGCAGATATTTTACCTAAGGTAAAGTAAATAAAAGTGAGGTAAGGTAAATCAAAACTTTGCTAAAATGCGAATACGCCGGTTTTAGTTCCAACCCTCGATCCGCCACTGTGGTACATGTGCGTTATAAAAAATGTATGTAATCCATCAAACAAGGAACCATAATTAATGAATATATACGAGGTGTCCCAATTAGGATAAGATAGTTGACTCCACTTCCGACCAAACCGGAAGTGACTGAAATGCAAAAATATTTTACTAAGAAAGTTTAGTTGAACTTATGTTTTCACGCCAAGTTTCAAGCAAATCCTTCGTACAGTTCTTAATATACCTACGGCTATTGAGTCTGGGGCATCCTATATAAATTGTTTAGTCATTGGCCTGAAAAGTAAAGGGTCAAAAAGTGAAACAAGTGCGTTCCTAATGAGAGAATGTACAACGGGAGAAGAGGATAAAGGTAAAAAATATAGGACAGAAAAATTTGCATTTTTCCCGACTATATTATTTATACAGCGTTCTGCAAGAGAGGGTCGTGGCTTTTAAAGCTCATACCACACAAGGTAAAAATTGCGTTCTAGAGCTAGTCTGATATATGCATAACGGCGTATTTTAGGGAATTTATTTCAGACACACAGGGTGTCCCAAAAAGTGTGCTACGATGCGACTCTATTTTTTAAACAGAATACTCTCAAATAATAGATTTTTGAATTCTGCGAGAAATTCTACTTATAGCTGATTATAACATAAATGAAAGTAGTTGAATGAGATATGTTACATAACCATAACCATAAAAAGTATTGTTGTGGCTTAACTTAGAACTACACTTTCCTATCTTAGCTTTTCATAAGCTATCGACTTGCATCAACTTTCGGATTAGCCGGAAGTAAGCATTATCCGGTTTCTGAGTACTTTCCGTTAAACAAGAAGTTGATGAAAGACAGTAGATTATGAGAAGTTAAGACGAAAAAGTGTAAGCAGTTTCGCTCTAATTAGATTCTACAATGTATCATACTGTATAAAATGTCAATTTTATAACGCCAATATTTTGAAAATCGTTGGATTTAGATATAAGATATGCTATATAAACTTAGAAGTCATTGCAAAGCGACGTTCTAGGTGTTTCCAGTTGTACAACGAATGGGTGCGCTCTTGCCGTCTATCGCGACTGTCTGACATGTGTTGCTGGGGGCGGAATGCCGTGAAAATATTTGGAAAACCGGTATATCTAGGCCACAAGTCTACGGTGTTCCAGACTATTCAAATCCCGGATAAACTCCGGGTCGCCAGCGAGACGTATAGCTCTCGTTTGAATGGAATCCAGCAGCTTTGGGGTGTGCTTAGGTGCGGCACCCCAGATGGGTGAGCAATAATGTTCTAAGCACGGTCTTATTTGCGATTTGTAGAGCAAGAACAACTGCTGCAGTGTATACAGTTTTTTCTTGCGAAATAGCGCACCAAGCTTCTGCGAGGCTGATTTTGCGATGTTAGCAACCTGGTTATTCCAGGACATATCGCTATTGCCCGAGTCACCCAGTAGTCCGATTGACGAGGATGAATGATCGATCATGCCATAATGATATCAGGACCCGCCGCGCCGTCTTGACTTTTTTGGTAAACGTTGCTGCTTGGGTTTTTGCTGCATTGAACTGGACCAAATTCCTGTCGCACCAGGTTCGAACTTTCTCCATATCTTGATTAATTGTTGTAATCTGCTCCTGCCTGCGGTGATATGTCTCATTCTCTGGTAAATGTTTTTCTTATCTAAATTGGGAGATAAGGGTACTGTCATCTGCAAAACCCTAAACAGGATTATTGGTTTCGATCAGCAGGTCATTGGTATAGATGAAAAACAGAGTTGGCGGCAGTATTGCGTCCTGATGCGCTCTTGCATGCAATGGTGAATGTGTCTGAGATGTGTCCATCAACTGCAACGTGCAGAGATCGGTTCTTAAGGAAATTGGCAAGCCAGCTGCAGAGAGACGCTGGCAGTGCGAAGGACGGCAGTTTGTTCAGCATTTCGTCATGCCAAACTCTGTATAATGCCTTCGAAATATCCAACGCAATCGCTAGAGACCCTCCTTAATTGCCCTACTCCATATATGACTGCCATAGGTTAATATATCTCGCTAATTATTCTGTTGGTCTCGAGTTACTGACTGACTACACGTTTCATGACTTTGGAGATTATTGGAAGCAATGCAATTGAGCGATAGTTTGAAAGCATGTTTTTTTGCCTTGTTTTGGAACAGGTTGTACTGGAGCGATTTTCCAAGAAGATGGGTAAATCCCTTTTCGGTAAGACCCAGAAAGAATTCTGAAAAAAATGGGTGTTAGTTCGTTGGCGCAGTGCTTAACAAGATGGCTGGTATTCCATCCGGTCCTGATGCCTTTGAGAATTTTACGAATGTAACGGTGGTGAAACCTAACTTTTGTCATGGTAGTGTTGATGTTGGATATGGTCGGGAGAGCTTTGCCATGGTGATTGTTTAAGGCAGAGTGCGATGGAAACATTTCGGCGAGCATGTTTGGGTTATTGCGTAATCTCTTAGCAACATACCGACGACGGGTTGTTAGTGCCAAAGCAGACGTCGAGCGAAGGAAAGTCCAGGTAGAACTCTCTTAGATCCTCCCAGTTTGCACAATTAGAAGGAAATTTTCAGCTGATGTAGTGTAAGAGCTATAGAAGCCCGGCGCGGCGCTCTATTGCATGGCCCTGCACGAGTACAATATTATTATGCTTAAAAAAATTAAGCGAATACACAACACCTACATCATCTTGCAAGGTTTACGATCTCTCCCATTTTTTTTTCATTCACCATTTATTTTCCAAGAAATTATTTTTGAAATTTCAAAAGACAGACTAAATAACAAATAACTAAAATAACCAAAAGAACCAAAACATATTAAGGACTAAACAAACTAAAATAACTAGGAAAACTAACTCAAAGAACTAAAAAATAAAAGGAATTAAAAAATAGTTAATTAATTTTTGAA
>MU182691.1:62158-108477 GCA_016904865.1 Pissodes strobi
AAAAAATATATAATAAAAAATAAAATTCTACATTTTTAAATAAAAGTAGACATGATGAACAGATTTTTTTCATGCCTTGTAATATTTTGTACGATATAAAATAAAAGGTAAACAATTTATAATGTATGTTGTACTTTACTAAAAGAGTAATTTCTCAAAAACTTAACTTTTGCTAATCTTAACGTCAATAATAAATTGGCACCAAATAAAAATCGCCACTTTCAAGCTTATATTTTACCGTTTTAGGTGCACGCTGCACGCTGTAGGGCTAGTATCTTGACACAATGATTTTGAGAAAATAGAAATTTTCTATAATAGATCTCTTGCTATTTTAAAGTAGCAGTGCCCTTCGCTCGCTCCGGGGCGCGGGCGCAACCAAACAAAACTAGTCCAAGGCATACCCAAAATCAAGAAAAAAAAGCGTTTTAAAAAGATAGCCTTAAAAAAAGCATGTGTTGTCACTGGAATCGAACCCGGGCCACCGTATCAGAAAGACAGCATCTAACCACAGAGCCACGAGACCCATTGAAAGCAATTCCCTGGACCATAAAGACATCTATTTTCTGGTTCTAGGAATGCCAGGTGCACCGAGAATTTCATACCAATCAGCAAACGAAACTAGGTAGTTTAAGTGATAGGTAAGCTTTAATTAGTTATTAAGAGTTGGAATTTTATTGACATGCGTGAATATTTGTGTAAATGCCGTCGTAGCCCGTGCTATTTTAATAGTAAGTTAATGTATTTAATTTGGAAAATTTCTCTATTTTTGTTCTATACTGTTTATGTGCTATGAGATCTATAGTAATTGAAGACAAAAGAAGAAAGAAATTTGTTTTGTTTTATTTCTAATTTTAAGGAATAATAATTATTATTATCTTTTGATAGTACGGCAGAATATTTAATTCAAATATTCATCACTATATTGTGTTTTTGAATAACAGTACCGCTAACCTGGCACCTGGCATTCTGAAAATCTCGGATCGTTAAGGTATCGATCGATAATTTACGTTTCGATACCTAATATCGATATTGATTTTTTATTTTCAACCAAAATAAAACATGCGCCAGAAAAAATCCCCACTTTCGAGCTCAATTTCTACGTACACTCTGTAAGGCTAGGATTTTGGTGCAGTGGAAAAATCTCTTATTTTGGTATGAGCTACAAGATATAAAAATTCAGCATTTTCTACTGAGGGCTAGGTATGGTTGCCATCTCTCCGGGTTTCACGAGGGGTCTCAGGGTTTCAACAGGAGTCACTGGACTCAGGGTTAATTGTCAATTTCTCCGGATCAAACTTTCCGTAACAAATAAATAATTTGAAAAAATTAATGTGTTGGTAAATAATGTCAATATATAGCAAAGCTGCGCGCTAGAGCAATATACGTTTTAAAACCTATTTTTGTGACAATTGATAATTAATTGACCCTATAGTTATCGAATGTTCAATCATATATTATTTTTTATTGCTTTTAGTAATTTGATAGCAGCGAATCAAATAAAAGTATTTGTATGGTATTTTCAAAAAGTATGTAAATACCTAAAAGTAAAATAGTAGATGTTGTATTTTCTTTATTTGATGCGTTCATTTGCATTAGTTTTATGACAACAGTAAAATCGACAGACAAAGGAAAATTGGATGACATAACATAAAATAAGTTGCTAATAATATTTTTTCAAAAGGTTTGCATAAAATAAAACAGTTCTTAATAAATGGCGCCGGCAATAGTATATTATCCTTCGCACCTTCGCCGTCCCTCATTACACTTTGTAGTATACAACTTTTTCCCAATCGGTACAATTTTTAAAGAAGTTATCTAAAAACATGGTGATTCAGCCGACCCTGGCTAGCCGCTCGAGCTTATCGCCTTGATGCCTCATTACAATTTTGTACCGATCGGTGACAAGCAAGAATCCGTAAATCGGTTCTTTCTTTTGGTTTTAAGAAGAAAAATGCCTAGAAATCGTATTTCAAGTACAGTGTATGTGTAGTGATATGTCTTGCTCGCAAAGGAGGCGGAAAAAGGGAGCAATATTCATCGGAAAAAGTGAATCAGGGGGTGAGTTCACATAAGATTATATGCCAAAATTTCAAATATACGTAAATACCTGGTTATCTTATATATATAAAAACAGAAACTATCTCTCGTATAAAATCATGATGTGTATAATACTAAGCTACCTTAGTATTATGAATAAATATGACACTTGTAACCCTTAATTTTTTACTTAATAAAATTAAAATGGAAAATACTCTCAAACTTCTAAAACTAACTATATTAGAATAACGAACGGGTTACAGTCAAAAATTACTAACAAACCATTATTTATATACGAGGGCATGACAAAACATTGTTACATTTGTCGTCTGTGCACAATTATACACAGAATCAAACAATATATTCGGAATTGAAATATATTATATCGAAATGAATATAAATAATAAGCAAAAGTTAACGATACGAGCTATTCGAATCGTTCTCTAGTAATCTCGTCTAATCGTAATCGTACATCCTACCAAAGCAATACTATTCAATCACAAAAAGTGGTTACATAACAAAATCAAAAGGCTGACTAAGGAAATATACCGGTCGTCCTGCACATTTATTAATGTTTTACATAGAATAAAACGTTTTTACCATATAAAGGAATATAAAAAATAGAAACAAATGGTTATAATGCCTTCGTATTATTATCACGCTTTCGATAATTGATCCCCGTATGGGCCACATGTGGGACTATAAACTACAATTCAATTTTATGCAAATATTGCAAAACAAAAGCTAAAAGTTATATTTAATCATGATCCACTTATCTATAGGATAATAAATAAAACTCAAAAATCAAATATTATCATAATAATTTCAAAGGATATTCATAGCCACACTACTAGAGAGTTTATAGGAAATCGTACTGTTATTATTACTAAAATGCAATTATCCACAATACCAGTGTTAAAAACACTGTCTAGAGGATTAAGGACTATGTATACTGTAATTATTGGTATTACTGCATTAATAAATAATTTTCAAAAAAAAAAAATAATTTATTTTAAGTAAGTCGAAGAGTGCCCTTTTCTCACAAAATTAACCGTTAAAAACTAGCCACAAAGGCAAGCTGACTCATAATTTAGGAGCGACTAAAACCCAAGTTGGGTATTATTATAGATTTGCATGCCCCTCCGTTCGCTTTGCTCGCAACGGGGGATCAATCAACAAGAACTAACCAAGTGCTAACCAAAACTAACCCAAGGCTAACCCAGAGTAACCCAAAATTAAGGGAAAAAGGTAAATTAATAGAAATTTTGCTAGGACGTAGACATGGATTCGTGTCGCATCGCGCGCAGTATTTTGGATTGCAACTCGGGATTTAGCCGCTCGTCATAAATTTATCGGAATGTTATCGTTCGGCTTTGTCGATGCGATGTATATCGGAACGCATTATTTTTAAACAATTCGTGTTGATATGAGCCGATCGGCGAGGGAAAAAATTGGAGTAAACATTGCTTGCAGATGTTAATAAATAATATCAATACCTTCTTACAAATTCGCATTTGCAGATGCGAATAACTTTAACTAAAATTGGCCTTCACATGCAGATGTGAAGGGTCCCAACAGCCTCCACGTCAGTAGGTGTATTATGTTGGAGTGGTTAGAGGCACACTATATCCCTACATTTGCCGATGTAACGGATATATGTATTGACAAAAATAAAACGGTATAGTGCTATGTATTTGCAGATACAAACACAAATAATCACCAAAAACAAATAACTACCATACTGTTGCAACCCTCTTGCATAAAATCATCGCATTGGAGGTAGCGAATTATTACACTCTTGGTTTCTGTTCAAAACAGAAATTACAGTATTTGCAGATACTGTAAATATGCTAAAAAATCGTTGCATTTGCAGATGCAGACGAAAGCATAACCAGGGTTAAGCAGCAAGCAAAAAGGTGAATAGTTGGTTGTATTAGCAGATACAATCGATCGGACCCACTATCTGCAATTGCAGTTGCAGGTAGTGAACATATTCATGAACCTATTTTTCTGTTCAAAAACAGAAATTGCAGCATTTGCAGATGCTGTAACTAGGCTAATAGATCGTTGCATTTGCAGATGCAATCGATATAATAAGTAGCAAACCAACGAAAATCTTTTGCATTTGCAGATGCATTAGAAGATCCTCTCACGCTAGCGGAGGAAAAAACTTATCCGAATCAAGACTTACCATCATCAGAAGCACCCGATGGCCCAGAACAAAGTAAAGGCCACGCTTTGTTAATAGGCAAAAAAAAAATAAATTAAAAAAACGAGGAAATCATACCTGGCGAGGCCAGAACTACATACTCAGATAGATAGTTTTTAGATGGTACAATCACTTATTAAAAGGACTAAAAGATAAAAAAAAAAAAAAAACAAACAGTATGATAGAGAAGTATCCACCAGCTGCCAACTGTAATGTCCTCAGACCATCAAAATTAAATCTCAAAGAGAGTACTAAATCCTGCCAAGACAACTACTGTATCAATTACAGAAACAACTATGGTCCGTGGGGTTAGTGCCTTAGCCCTCACTTTCAATAATTTAATTAGCCAACCGTCTGAACTACAATTATACGTTCAAAATTGACAGAAATTAAAGGTTAACAGTTCAATAATAGAGTGGGTACAGGATTATAAAATGTCTTTCAATAGGACACCACTCCGGTTAGCAAAATAGAAGACTACATTCTTGGGGAAAACTGATCTTAAAGATGCATATTTCCTTATCCCTATGCACAGTAGTCAAAAAAGTTGTTAAGATTCGTTTTTTGCAACGTATTATACCAATTTAATTGTGTTTCATTTGGTTTATGTACAGCTCCATATCTTTTCACAAAACTGAAACCAGTTGTGAGATATGTAAAATTAAAGGGTATAAAAACTGTACTCTACTTAGTCGATTTGCTAGTTATTGGTAATTCAAAAGAGAGCTTAAAAGTATAAATAAAATTACACAAACATTACAAGATTTAGGTTTTATATAAATTCTGAAAAAAGCGTAGTTATTCCCCCGCAACAATGCTCATTTTTCGGGTTTATAGAAGAGAAAAGGGACCTACTGGCAGAACAGTCTATTATCTTTTACCCTGAAAAATACCTACTCACATCTCCTTGCAGAGAGAAACAACCATTGTGGAAGAAAATTTCCCTGGCTGTAGGGAAATTAGGAAGTCCCCTGAGAAATTAAACTGATTATTTTTTATTGCAAACTATAGAACAGTGGAAAAGAAATCGATACTTGTTTTCTATTTCCACTAAGATGAATATTACAAGAGCTATACCAGTTTTTAGTTTTGTATATATGGATATACTATGCATGGTGTGACGTAACAATTCATGTGTATAATGACGTCATAAGCACATCTCAAGGCGTTGTATCTGCCTCATTTTTTGGCTTATGGAAAAAAGAAAAACACGTGTTCACTTATTTTTCATGGGCTATCAAAATCAGCAATAATAATAAAAAAAAAAAAAAAATAAAATAAAAATAAAAATAAAAAAATTACGAAACTTCCTCATTATCAGGAGAACCTTTCTATAACAAAGCGTACCTAATGAAGCGATAAAAGTGTTATTTATTCATTGACAGATAGCGCCCTCAAACAATACGGAAATACTTACAATAAATAGGGGAATTTGTGGTTTTGTAAGCACCAACAAATATATACCAAAACCGTAAACTTAATGAGCTCCTAAACATTCAATTGTCTTCGGAGTCATCCTACTCTACCATGAACTCACACAAATCTGCACTTTCTCCAATATTGAATATTAAACAAAAGACGAAGCGGTTATAAAAGGGATTCTCAATGGAACATTTCACATAAGACCCCCAAATCCAAAGTACTCAATTACTTACTTGGGATTCCTACCCAGTTCCACAGCGCTTAAAGTGCATGTACCTTCGCGAATCCTTAAATCTACAAATCTAACTTTAAAGCTAGTAACACTCTTAATACTAATAACGGCACACCGGCACACTGACAACCGGAAAGTAAAATTAGACAATATTTTTAAATATGAATACATAATTGAAATCAGATTCCCGGATAAAATAAAAGCAGGTGGCTTAAACAGGCTTCAACCTAATTTGATATTACCTTATTTTACCAATCAACCTGAACTATGTATAGCCACACTATTAGAGACTTACATAGAACGCACAAAAGAAAAAAGGCTGCTACCAGTCAATAAAAGGTGAATAGTTCGTTGTATTAGCAGATACAATCGATCGTACCCTCCACTGTCTGCAATTGCAGTTGCAGCTAGTGAACATACCTATTTTTTTCTGTTTAAGAACAGAAATTACGGCATTCACAGATACTGTAAATATGCTAATAGATCGTTGCATTTGCAGATGCAATCGATACCACAAGTAGCAAAACCAAAGAAAATGTAATACTCACTCACAAAAAGCCTTATCACCCAGACAGCAGTCAAACCATTAGCAGATGGGTCAAGTTAATACTAAGAGCCAGCAGTATAAACACGGAAATCTTTGGGGCACATAGCACGCGACACGGGGCAACTTCAGCAGCTCAAAGAATTGGAGTTACATTACAAACCATTCAGAAGACAGCTGGCTCGACAGAAAAATCAAAAGTATTCTCAAAATTCTATAACAAACTTGGCGTGGGTAATCCCACTGGATTTGCATCTTGTTTACTGAACCATAATTTCTAAAGAATCATATAAATATGGAGCTACAATTATAACTTACTTACCAACTTGTTATCATATTACATAAGAATATTGGCATAGTATTAAAAATAAGTTAAAGGTTAATATCAGTTAAGCGTTAAACATGATATATGTACCTTCATATGTGTGTTATTAAATCTAATGGTTATAAATTTGAATTTTAGTTTATAAAAAGGCCTTACAAATCTAGGACTACAGAAATATCACAATTTTCAGTTAATGTAGATTACATCGCAAATACTTTAAACATCTACAAAGTGTAATGAGGGACGGCGAAGGTGCGAAGGATAATTACAAGATCAATCGACTTACCTGTAAGGAAGATCGATCGGAATTATCCGAGCATCTTCGCCGTCCCTCATTACAAACCCACCCAGTCTTTACCTTCTCCCTTTCACCCCAAATGCAATGTAATCAAAAATCTCACGAACCAAAATTGTAATGAGGCATCAAGGCGATAAGCTCGAGCGGCTAGCCAGGGTCGGCTGAATCACCATGTTTTTAGATAACTTCTTTAAAAATTGTACCGATTGGGAAAAAGTTGTATACTACAAAGTGTAATGAGGGACGGCGAAGATGCTCGGATAATTCCGATCGATCTTCCTTACAGGTAAGTCGATTGATCTTGTAATTATTTTATATGGAGGAAAAGTGATACTTTTCATGGCGCGCTCGTGTTTAACAGCCGAACGGAGTGAGGCTGGTAATAGAGAGCAATCCATGAAAAGTAACTTTTCCTCCAAATAAAATATGCTGTTTTTTCTTCAAATGACAAATTAAAGCAAAACATCTCTTTTTAATAGTAATAATATCTAATTATTATTAAAGATAAGTGGGTTCGCAAGGCGGCTTAGACCGGTGTCGGTGAATAGGCACAGGTTGTTGCTATAGTAATGTAACATAAAGCTGTCAGTGGATACTGTCAACAATAATTATTTTTTTAAGATTGCGTCTCCGATTGCGTTTTAATTCCGCTTTGATAAGCAGTTATTGAGTAAGTTCGATTAAATAATAACCAATTTGTTCCTAAATCAGTGATTTTTAGAAATGCAGTCACAAATTGATTGATAAATACAAATTGTAGTTTAATAAATCTTGAGTTGTTGACGCTTATTTTTTTGTCTGTTTGTATTTTGTATCTATGTTGCTATGACAACACTTTTACCTCCGCCGGCGGAAAAGTGAAAAGTAAAGCTCCGGAGGAGGAAAAACCAAACTTCACGGCCGCCTACACAGTCGAGTAATGATGGATTTACTGACGTTTGAAGAAAAAATTATTTGCCTGTCGCGCTATTTTTCAGCCTTTTTTTAACGCGCTTTTAGTCAGAGTGAAGCTAGTTAAATGGTGGCGCCCCATAAAGCCGGGGCCGCATATGTGGTATTCGACGAACTCCGAGCAAGGGTTTGCCGAACCGTGATCAGTGCGTATGGGAAATTTGCAGTCTGGCAAATCGTTCGGCAACTCGCTCGCCTTTTCCCGCGCGGTGTCGGTAATTTTGCATGTATCAAAGAGGATGAGCGCTCGTCTCGCTATTGTCTATGGAGTCATCCACACGTCCAGACATTTGTAATTCGCCTTTAACAATGTCTGGAGATTGTGAGAGTGAAGTTTTATTTCACCTTTCACCTAGTAAGCAAGTGGTATTTTGTATTGTCGCATTTTTGCGTAGATTGAATATTGTTTATATACATACATATTCATTATTTAGGTAGGTACTTTTCTTTATGCAGCATATTTTTTTTCTTAACTTTTATTAACCTGCAATCCAGCAGGCATCTAGGATTTTGTTTCGAGGGGAGTCTGACCATTTGCGGGATAATAGTCTCTCAGCCTAGAGCCATAATAACCTGCCCCATAACACGGCAAAAGCAGCCGCAGCAATTGTCGCAGAATCATAGCTATTCGCTATTCATGTTTATTTTCAAACTAAATTTTTGAGGCGAACAAACGGCGTTTCCCACTTTTTCGATCGGAGTTCGGCAATGCCCGCATATTTGGATGAAAAAGCGAACTCCGTTTGGATAGATTCGGTAGTGGGCGAACCTTCGCAGTTCGCCGACTGCCGCATGTGCGGCCCCGCACATGCGGCAGTCTTTGAACACAAAAAAAAAATATTTTTATTTTCAACAAATATCAAATTATATAAGCAATGTTTAACAGTTATATAAGTTAAGATTTATCTTGTCATATAATGTAACTAAAATTTATTATATATTGAAAAGTAACAAGACAAGCTAATTTTTATGAAACAGTGCAGTTGTTTAAACCAGTTCCATATGCGGGACAATTTTAAACAGGCCTGGGGTACTTCTGAACAGGGCATTTAAAAAACATTGTAAGCACTAAAACCTATGCTAAAAGACATTGCAGACATGGTTCTTATTGTACCACCATGTGAAATTGGTTTAGGTAGCTTCATTATAAAATTCATTATTTAAATACAAATTTCTTTTCTGGAGGAAAAAATACGCTAGCTTTAAAACAACTGGGGTCATCATCACAACAAACTCCATGTCCGCTTTTCAAGAACCGGGTTTAAGTTCTTCTAAATCTGACCATGTTTTTACTTCGTTCAAAATCTAAATAGTTTCCTCCTGCTATGCCTCTTGCTTATAGCGTGTATCGATCACGAAGGCTGCTTCAAAATCCTCATTAGTAAACACATTTCTGGAAAATGGCCACACTCGTGTATTTGTAAACCCTGACATAATCTTTTTTATTGTAAATGAATTTGCATACGCCACGTTTATACATTTTTCACCATATCAAGTGTTGCTCGCTCTGCTTCTGGGCTCGAATTGACGCTGGGATCCGTGTCCGTCTGCTTTTATAGACTGGCGTCTGCGAAGATTGTAACGTGGCAGAGGCTCCGCCTCCATTGCTTCGATAATGTTAAAACAAAGAACAACAAGGTAATAACTATACTCCCAGCAGATAAAGGAAACGCAACAATCGTGATGAACACCGATGAACCAAATGGCGAACATTGAAGCAAATGGCGGACATAATAAACTTAAACGCCCTAGCCTTATACATATCGTAACGGATTTGGCTAAAAAGTAGTTTTCTAAATATACCTTTCAATTAACAAATAGGGAAGGCCTAAATGAAAAAAGAAATCTTCATAAAAGGTTCGCGTATGTCTTTACAAGGTAATAGAGCAAATCCGATATTTTTTGCCTGTATGCTAACAAAGATATAACAATAAAATATCGTAATGCTTTTTCGGATATCTCGACGTGTCGCGAGCGTGCCGGACGATGCATGACCTTCAAATTTTACTTTTGGCGGGCGTTAGGAAGTTACACTTCAATAAAAGCCGCAAATTTAGACCGGGAGATTGAGAAAAATATCATCTCATGAGAAGAATCTAACAGATGTCCAAAACTTTAGGGGCTACCCAAGATACACAAACCCGAGGTGCCTCTAAGACCCATCGCAAGTGCAGTGAATTCTCCAACACAAAAACTGGAAAAATATTTCGCAAGCATAGTACTCAGAACCCGTTACTAGAATACTCGAAAACGAATAATCTTGCAAGTTTAGATATCGTCTCACTTTACCCCAGCATATGGATCGATGAGGCTCTGGACAAGATCGCCATGAATGAGGATTTTCTAGCACATACTTCCATATATAAAGGGAGTCACTGACAAAATCGGCAGAGTATTATTATTATTACCAGTTCTGTTGCTTCGGTCCCGCAAGCAACACGCGTCTCAAACCGCTCTCCGAAAAAGCCCAAAAGTGTAGTGAAAACAACTAACGACAAAACCAGCAGTACTATACTTTTCAGTGTAGTGCATGCTAAACAAAAATCGTACCTTGAGTGCATGCATCTCGCCACTTTGGAAGAAGAAGCTATTAAACAACCCAACAACTACATGGGAATAAAAGAAGCTACAGGCGGCAGGAAGACTGCTCCGAAACTCCGTCGGCTTATAAACCGACGTCGAAAAAGGCGACCAAAATATTACCAGCGACAGAAATAGTGAGTAAAAAACAACAAGCACACATACCCATATCACGACACATTTCACAGCTTATTGAAATGGATTTAACAAAAATGGAGCAGCTTGAGATTGCAAACCGAGAGCTGCGAAAAACAGTTCAAACTCTTAAAGCAGACTTATCCAAATGCAACGATCTAATAACTGAGTTAAAAACTCAAAACCAACATTTAGTTAATCAAGTCAGTGGTCAGAGCAAAATGATCGCTGATTTGCACACCGAAAATAAAGCTTTCCAAGAAGAAGTAAGGATTCATTTCAGTAAGCAAAACAGAAACACAAAAACAACCGTGGCCCACTCCGTAAATTCAGTACAAGAGGAAGAAGAGATGGAAGTCTTTTCTGACTCTACAACCAAGCCAGCTAGAAAACCATCCCAGAGGAGTTCCCTCCCCTGAACAAAACAAAGAGGGACCCAGTCCCTCAAGTACCCATTCCCACAATCATTTTCAAACCTCTAGCCTCTATAAATAAGAAACAAGATGAGGCTACCCCTTCTGCTCGAACTCAAGCTGAGAAATCAGCAGCAAATATCCAAGCCACCTCTGCCCAAACTTCAAAAAATACATGTGGCACCGATAGTCATCAGGTGCCCAGAACATTGGACTAAGATATGTCAAGATCTGACTTATCTTAAGTTCAATTTTCCAAACATGAAAAAATCCAAACTGGGAATCCAGATCACCCCCAACCCTCCAAATGATCATAGAAACATCTCTAAATATCTCAAAAACAAAAAGGTACCCTTTCCATTCTTGTTTTCTCCCAGAAGATAGAATGTTAAACATCATAATTAAGGGACTTGATACCAAAATGTCATTAACTGATATCAAAAACGACATCGAAGACAGGGGCTACCACCCCAGGGAGTTGTACTGGCTCAGGAGCGGTAAAAGACGTTGGTTTCTTACTGATTTTGTGAAAGTACTCCTCCCTCAATCGGACATCAAAATCCTTGAAGAGGAAAGAATTAACTTCTTGCCTGTAACTATTGAGCTTCAGAGAGGAAGCATACTCAAAACACATTCACAATGCCATAATTGTCAGCAGTTTGGACATACAATTTCCAACTGCTTTGCCAAGCCTGTGTGCTATAGGTGCGCAGGCCTGCATTTTTATAAAAAATGCACCAAAACTACAGAAACCCCAGCAAAGTGCTGTAATTGCGGAGGGGAGACACCCGGCAAACTATTCACTTTGCACGAAAAACCCAAACTTCAAAAAACCACTACCGCAAACTAGACCAGTAAACAATAACATCACATACGCTCAGATCACACACCTACAGCAAAAAACTAAACCAATCAATACAGTACCAAAAAACATAACTAAAAACACAACAAATGACACAAATACGAATGCGACGCAACAATCAAACGATATCTCTCTTAGCAATGTCTGAACAGGACATAGCAGCAAAAATTAATAGAATAACTGAACTAATAAACAACAACCCAACACTGAAATTATTCGCCAATTTCAGTGGCTAACTCGCATTCGTAAAGAACACTCATGCACACGACACGAACACAAATAAAAAATCAAAAAACCCAAAAAAAAAATATTAATATCATTTTTGTCTTAAAAATTTCCAAAAATTCAAAATTCTCAAATTTTTCACAATTTTCAAAATTTTTCAAAATTTCTAAAAGGTTTGTTCATTTTCCAAAAATAAAAAATCTCAAAATTCCAAAAACTCTCAAATCTCAAATTTCAATAAAATTTTCAAATTTTCAAAATTTTTAATTTCAAAAATCACTAATAAACAAGAATGATCTAAATAACAGCTGGGGACGAGAGCATCGCTGATGCCGTAGGCCGGGTTCCCACCTAAAAACGAGGGTGTACAAGAGTTAAGGATCTGCACGGGGTAGCTCGCCGTATGGGCTTCATGCGTAGAAGTACGGCCAGGGGGTAACACCCTGCGTATCACGTGCAGTTCCTTCCTGGGGTGGCCGATTTGGAGTTGCGGAGAAATCTGCATAATCCAAATCGGCCAACTTCGCCTAGGTGTCTACAGCAATTCTCTTGTCTGCTCAAATCTCAAATACAAGCCACACTCGTTCCTACACGGCGTTCAAAGCGTTCCTCCACCACGTCTCTTCGAATCCCAGGACATCTCAAGATCAACTCAACAAACTCACTAATTCAAATTAACAAGGACCACTACAGTGCAAGAGTGCCACTAGTGCACTAGCACAATGGGAAATTACATTAACGGAAATCGGCAGAGTCTAAAGAAAGCATCAAATCAAGCCAATTTTCAAGTCACAGCAAACCTTAGTCCAAGCACTCGGAAATCCAAAGGACAAAGTAAAGTTTAAGAACTAAGGAGTGTACAGCATACCTTGCGGCGACTGCCGAAAATGCTACATAGGGCAGACAAATAGACGAATTCTAACTAGAATTCAGAAGCACAAGAACAGCATCAGAACGAAGCAGACTACAGCAGCACTCTACCAACACCACCTATCTACAGGACACTCCATCGATTTCAACAACGCTAGACAAGTAGCCACAGTGGACTACTACAAAACTTGCATAATCAGAGAAGCCCTAGAAATCGAAAAGATCGGACAGATCAATAAGCGAGACGACGCTCTCAACAAACCAACCAGAATATTATCGAAGCCACGGAGGCGGAGCCTATGCCACGTTACAATCTGCGCAAACGCCAGTCTATAAAAGCAGATGCACATGGACCCAGAATCAGTTTGATCCCAGAAGCAGAGCGAGCAACACTTTATAATGGCAGATGCGTTTCTGGCGAAACGTCGTAAAGATGAATAAGTTCAAGATGAACGGATTGACACCCGGAATATTGGAATGTTCTTTTTCGGAAGGCGTTACAATTCATATGGGAAATTTAAAGCTTTCAATTAGGTCCGGGAAGATGTCACCTGTGATCAGTTTCGACTTTTCAAGTCTCCTCAGAGAAGCTGTCAGGCACACTCCCCGAACAAAATTCAAAAAGAAGCCTCCATATGAATTATTTTAATGGTTCCTGCATCATAGCTTGCAGAACCGCCGTACCACATACATCGACAAATCTCACAATGACAGCTGCTCTTTTTGAATAAATATCCAATCCACTATAAGCGTAAACTATTTGGCAATCCCAAATTTCATTTTGTATCTTATTATTAATATATTTCGCAAATTTGTTTGTGTTCGAAAGCTGCTGAGCCAAGGCTGAATCGTATTTTTTTGCAACAGGTCTAGGAGTTCAAAGAAATTTAATTTGTTCTTAAAGGGTTTTCCAAATGTCCGCGAGAGGGGGCATGTTTAAAAAGAGGGGAGTGGGGAGCTTGCCCCCTCCTCTTGACGGCACGGAAGTTTTTCATTATCAACACCCAATTTTCTAAGTCATTCATGAAGGTAACAGACAAGATTAACACTGAAAACTAGTATGGCCTTGGTCAACTGACGAATGACGATGACGACGTCTAATATATTAGGAGTACCTAATGTACCTATGGGCGGTACAGATTCATGAATAAACATATTTCTTTTTACCAGTATTTTTACAATGCATATTTATATCAAAATATATAGCGCTAACGGACAAAGATAAGAGCATTTTGCTAATCTTATCGGAAAATAAACACGATAAAACCTCTATTTTATTTATCATACTAACGACGTATTCGTTTATTCGTATTACAATCTATTCTAAGTCGCTAATAGAATATTATAACCATTTGCACAATGGATTTCTACAAAAAAATGGTCAAAGCAAAAGATGTAAGTGTACTGAGCGAAAAAGAATACAAGTGTGTGAGTTTGCAAGCGATAACGAACGAAGCAATAAAGGAAAATAACAAAAAGGACCTAAAAGAATTAGTGGAAGAAATCAATGGACACCTGACAGATTTACGGACATATAAAAACGACAAAGATTTCAAAAATAAGGAGAAATGTGAAAAGTTAATACACCAATTTGAGCAATGCCTGGTTAAGATCGTTAACAGCAAAGAATTTGATTTATTGACTAGCATCCACCGACAATTGCAAGACTTAGACAATCTATCGGATATAGCAATTCGAGAAAACAACTTAGAAGAACTAAAAATGCTTGTGGAGAGAATAGAAAGGAATATTTCAGTGGTAAAAAAAATTCCGGAGGTAACGTGTACTAGGAATGCGGAAAATGGTGAAAAGATTTTGGAAGCGGTGAATGCATATACAAGCCTATTAAATAAGGTTTTAACTCATATAAATGCGTACGAGAGACTAACCATAAGTGGTCCTATATCCTTAGAGGTAAATCAGGGATATTCAGAAGGTAGGTAAACAATTGTTTGTATCAAGTGCATGTGCAAATATATTGCTATAAATAATTTTCAACCCATTCAATAATATAATATATGAATCATGAACCTAAGTTTATATTTATTTACACGTTCACTTGACAGTTGTTCGAAGGTGAAAGTCACGTGAAATAGAATATGATAAAGTGATCTTTTCGAGAGAGTATGAACTGATTCCAGTATCTTCTAATTAAATATACATACAAACTAACCCAAATTAAACACTTTTAAACGATTACGAATTGTATTAGAATGTAACATATGACTAAACAACAAAAATTTACGCATGCATACCGAATTTTTAGTTCATAAATACAGGGAAAAAATGTATTCATAAAGTACAGATATTTGCCAATTTGATTAATGAAAATGTCGCTTATTCGTAGCGGCACAATCATAAACAATTAATATACAGATATACCTATTTGATTCAATAACTCCTTTTGTACGGAACCGTTGACTGACAATCATTTCTCAGAATTTGTAATAAATGATTACTGCTTTGTCAGTTCTAATAATGTAATGTCATAACCGGTGTATTAAGCATTGTTTCTTATAGTTACGAATGTGTATCAAATCATTTATTAAAATTACGAAGATAAAATTATAATATTGGTTTTACCGCTTGATAGTTGCTGAAAGTAAAAATACAGAAGTGATTAGAGAACAGAAACTAGCCCTTTCGAAAGATTACATAATACAATCTATTTCAAATAATCAGGTACTTTTTTCATTAGTATTTTTATAATTGTGTTACAGTTACAGTATAATATTAGGCAAGAGTTGCTTTTTAGTACATATAATTTAACGAAAATATGTGTTAGGGGCCAAGTGCAGAGGAGCACCCAGGAATTTCAAAAACTTATCACTTAATGTAGCCTGAAGCCTTTCTGCTAGCTTATCTAAAATAGCATTAAATGTTGTATCCATACCGGGTGTCAACGGGATTAATTTCCAGATGTCGTTTCTCGTTTCCATATTGCTTAAAATTTTGGGATGAAACTCGGTAAAGTTATTGTACTAAAAAAATATTTTATTTTTATTTATTTGTCAAATGTTAAAGACTTTCGGTTTCGTCGGAAGTGACCACAATAGTGGATATGTAAATGGAACATCCTGTATATTTTTAATTTTTCAGAATGTACAGATCACTCTGGATAAGACTGTATAATTTTTATATAATTTTTTGAAATGTGATACTTTTAGAGCTAATTTTAATTTTTGACATAACGTGCCATGACCGACTTAAAATCATTTCACAGGTCATACACAATTGCAGATAAATACGTAGACGATGTTTATCTTATTTGTTTTGTTTTATTTCAGACACTAAAGTTGACTAATTTATTTTTTTATACCTATTACTCGAAAACTTCAAATTGAACTACCACACTTTCATAACGTCATTAGATGTATTGTTTTAAAACGAATCTATTCATGTATCACATTGCCGAAATGCTTCGCCTGCTTTTTTAAAAAATCATTATTTTTCCTATTACATTAGAAATACTGTATGAACTAAAATACGTGAAATTTATCGCGTATGCCGTGGAATACGCTAACCATAGAAACAATTGAATTATGACTATTTTAATACCAACAATGGACCGTGGCACCTAAGCGTATCCATCTATTAAAAAATTCAAAATTTCGTGCCTGAGTAACAATAATTAAGTTGAAATTAAAAATTTAATTTATTTGACACAAAATAGTTTAATAACCAACAAGTAGTATTTAATACCTATCTTAAAAGTTTTCGTCGCACTTAGCCACCAATTAAATATTCAAAGTGACCACCTTGTGCGACTCAGACTCTGCACTCTCTGATTCGGAAAACATTTTTCATACCGTCTCACTTATAGTATTACAGGTATAATACTTGCAAATGCTTCTTGAATGCAGGTCAACAATATTTCAAGGGTCCTTGGAGGGGTTGTGAATAATCTTTCCTTTATGTATCCCTATAAAAAGAAATCTAGTAGTGTGAGGTCCGGCGATCGCGGAGGACATCGTTATCTTCCGTTAGTTGCAATAACCCACTGTCCAAACCACTCTTATTACATGGGCATTATGAGGTGGGGCCCCGTCTTGTTGATAATAGACCGCCTCATTTACTGCTAGTAGTAACTCTTCCAGAAATTGTTCAATTTAATTTTGAAGGAAACCCAAATATCGCTCACTACTTAATTGTCATTGGAAAAAATAGGACCAAACATTCTGGTATCAACTATCCCAGTCCAAACACTTACATTAAATCTTTGCTGAACATTTCTGTATTTTCACCTACTGAGGACTGAGGCTCCATTTTTTGGTCCTCGATTTCATCGATCTAGCAATATGCTGATTTATTTTACAACAATCGATTTGTTACCTGATACGTTCCGACGTCACGTGATGAATAATGTTTTTAAGTCAATGTCCTGATATCCTGATCATTGGATACTTTCGAGGATACTCCCTTCAACGAGCCTTCCAATAAAACATGGTCCCTTATAAATACACTTGAAGGCTAATTGCTTATTAAACTACCGAAGTGTTTGATTATGGTCAGTAATGTTGATTTTTGTCATTTGACTTTTCTTACACAAATTATATGTCTAAATTGCTACAAATATTTTGGTCTACAGACATCTAGAGACATTTCCAATTTTGCCGCATCTTGATGAGGACGTTCCTTGACCTTAGTAATTATCGGAACTAATTGCACAAGTGCACCAAAATTACCGATAATTTTGCATGACAGCGTGTTGTCTAAAAACTGCATGAGTTCATTTTCATATTTTGGAGAAAGAGCCCGACACCGAAGGTGGAGGGCTCTTTTTGCAAAATATGAAAATGACCGAATGCAGTTTTTCTAAGACAACACGCTCGAATGCAAAATTTTCTGGTTATTTTGATGCACGAGTGTAATTCGGGGGAATATTTCCCGAATTAGGACATGGTTTTAAAAAAATACATTTTTATTCTTTTTTTAATACAAAAACGTACATGTAACTGTAAACAAAGTACAGAGATGCAAAAAAAACGATTTTTTTTAAATCCGAAACGAGACATTTTTAATAATACCTATATATTCACTAGACTTTGACGTTATTTATAAATTGTCGCTGTCAAATTTTCAATGGAATTACCATAGATACGTACGATGTAATTATCGCTGTGCTCTTTCGGTTTCTACAGTGCAATTACCGCTGTAATTTTCCGAGAATTGCACTCCTCTAATGGGATTTTTTATACATGAGGGAAATATTCTTATTTACATCAATTTTTAAAGGGTATCGGTACTTATTTTCTTTCCTTGTTCGGTTCATTCTTATTTTTCCTTTGAGAAAATAAAGTTTTCTTTAAGGTCGTTTATGGTAGTATGATATTCTATTAACGTGGTCTATAAATTCTCTGACGCTAAAATTAAAAACAGTGTTTTCTTCTCGGTGTACTTAGATCTAAAATAATCGAGGTCTTGTGGCTTAAAAAATATATAAAATTTCTGCGTAGTACAGTGACGTGCTTTAAAAATACCTCCAATTGTCCCAAATTCATCATATTGCCTCAGATTGCCTCGACATGCCTTGAATTAATTGCCTCAAAACTCCTTTGGTCTGTGTACATCAAAATTTCTCAGCGATCTACCCTTCGATGACTAAGCCGTAAAGGCATCTATCGGCTTTTCCTGTTTAGCAGTTGCTTGTACCAAAATTGAAGTTTCACTTTTAGTTCATCAAGAATACCAGTCACTTCTATAAAACATTAGTAAATCTTCAAATTCTTGTACAGATGTGTCAAAAAGGTTGAGGGATCTGCCTGCAATAAACTTTGAAATCTAACCAATAACGACTTATGTTTTGAAAACCACTCTTTTAAACTATTTTTTTTTTATAAACCTGTTTAGAAATGTGATATATATCGAAATGCGATAGTAGTCTTCAAAACTATCAACCTTTATTTTTGTTTGAGATGTAGCAATACGCGGCTTATTTAAAGGAAAATCTAATTTTTCAGCACGTAACTAAATACCTGATTGACTACCTGCAAAGAGATAACGAATTTAGCATTTGCTTAATTCCTTTCTAGTCATTGTGATATCTTATTTAAAGCAAGTACAATGCCATAGTATAGCTAAAAAAAAGTGCAACAACACAAAGCCTCGTCGATTTTCCGTGACAAGAAGAAAGTTGTAATTTTCCAAAGAATGTTTTAACACAGCCTTTCCTTAGGAGTTTTAAAAAAAATGTTTCATCTTTCCAATCATACCCATACAGCTTCTAATTACTGACACTTCATAAGGGCTGGGCACGGCTAAGTTTAGTGAACGTGCAGCATAGTGTACAGGGTGTCCAATTTTCGATACTTTTGCCTGATGTATTCTTTATTAGTGGAGATAGAGGGATGCGGTTTTCGAAATACCGTGCTACTTTTTTATGAAACGAAAGATGTCGCTTACATAATTTTCATAACCCTCTTAGTTTTTAAGATACCTACAGGGTGAAATTGAATATTTTCAATTATCTGGTTATCTTATAACTATTCGAAAAGGAAAAACGGAGGCCTACATAGTTTTTTACGTAGAGTTCAGTGGCATACTAGCTTTTTTTCTAGAAGGCTCCATTTCTCAGAAATGAAACACAATTTGATTTTTTTAAATGGAACACCCTGTATATTTTCTACTAGTTTGGTGGCGCTGGTTATAGGCTTTTCAAAAATATAGAATAGTTGGTAGGTCTTCGTAGTAGTAAAGCTATAATTTTAAAATTTAAATGAAAAAAACTTATTGCAACTATGCCGTTATTATCATTGATTAAAAACAATAGAATACCTTGAAAACAAATCAAATTTACTTACGAATAGTTCCTCTATTTTGAAACAAGAAATATATTTTTTGTTTACTAATTTATTAATCGAGAGGAAAAATATTACCGTGTTGAAGAGAATATTTTATGACTACTTTCAAAGATACATACAAGTAATACCTAGGTATCTTTGCTACTATTAATCCTAAAAATATAAATTTTCATATTATCAATTAAATTTATTAAACAAACTCACACTAAATATATAAAGTTTTTTTTTCCATTTTATTTACTAATCATAAATACTATTCAAAATGGTTGCCGTTTTCTCTAATAGCATATTCACACATTTTTGTAACTCTTCGTAGAGCGTTTAAAATTATTAATGAACGACCCAGCAAAGACTGAAAAGCCAAATGCGTAGCCTCTCGAAGTTCTTCCATGGAACGATTTCGTGTCTTGTAAACTTTATTTTGCATGAAACCCCATAAAAAAATCTAATAAAGAGAGATCGGGGGATCGTGGAAGCCACCTTATAGGTCCATTAGTGGCAATCCATCTATTGGGAAAATTATTTTCAAGAAATGGGCGTACTATCTGAGCATTGTGAGCAGGTGCTCCGTCTTGTTGAAAATATATATTATTTAACTGAGCTAAGGGGACATTATCTGGCAACTCAGGCACAACATCTGTTAAAATTTCCAGATAACGGTTTACGGAGAGACCTCCTTCATAAATGCGTTATGCTATTTGTCTTTCCTAAATGAAACAAGCAACACTAAACCCAAAACGCCCTTGTTGTTCCCGTTCAAATATGAAATGGTGATTTTCTTGCGACCAATGTCTTGTATTATGCCGATTAAATATGCCGGTACTCGAAAAATAAGCTTCATCAGACCATATTACTGATCTGGCAAAATTAATATTGTTCGAATTTGTTCCATATACCAATTGCAAAAAATTAAACGTCGTTCTGGACCTCCTGGAGGCAAATGGTGTACGATTTTTATTTTATAAGGACGAGCCTTGGGCACACCGACTTCTTTCTCAATGCCTTTACATGAACTCGAAGACTCTGCTTCTACACAAGCTAAAACGTTAACCTCGTCGGTTTCACGGTTCTCCTTATTATAGGATTTTGGCCGAGGCTGCATAAAGGATCCATTATTACTAAATTTGTATTTAGTCTGAAAAAGATATCGGGGCAAGGCTGCCTTCTTTCCGGAAACCTACGTAGAATAAAACAAAATATTTACTTATATATAAAAATGAATGACGAATATAAACATACCATGTCTATTTTCATTACAACGAATAAAACAAACGAGCATATCATATTTTTCATAATTCTGATATCTAATTTCAGCCATTGCCATCCTTTTAAGCGCAAAATAATTAACAATAACAGGTAAATACTTTTTTCAAACAACAATCTAACTTTGACAAGTGGCCCAAATGACAACTTTCATTGACGAAAGTTTTGTTTCTTGGCCGCGGCAGCACGGCCTACTTGAAAAAATATATTTGTTCTTTAAATGTTCTAATTATAGTTTTATTACTATGGAAACATACCAACTATTATATATTTCTGAAAAGCCTACAACAAGCGTCACCAGACTATACTCTATTTCGAAATGGTGCGGAGTAATAAAACCTACTTATAAATGCAAAACGCTAACAGAGTGGTCAAATAAATTTTTGTGATTTCTAAATATTTAGCCACAGCTGTTATAGCCTGCTGTATTATATTTGAACCATTCCACCCTGTTTTGTATGGCAATCCCGCTGCAAACAATAGGCTTTATTAGCAAAGGGGCCATTTTCTACCTGCAGTAGCGTACGTTTGGGTATTTAATTTAAAATACCTGTTTTACCTAAGTACTTTTATTTATTCACTTATTTATGTATATTCAAAAACAGTTAGTATTACTGTAACATTTTATCACATATAATATTTATATAATAAGGTATAAGAATTGCGATTTTGTGTAAACAGTTATGTAGAGAACTATGGTATATCATTTTCGTCGTCAGAAAAATCCGTCGAATCTTCGTCATGTTCCAAGGATATAATTAAAGGCTCTACAATTAGGTCAATTAAATGGTCTAGTTTCCACATTTTTTCTTCTTCTTTTATAACATGCTCAATACACTTACGTCATTTTTCAGAATCGACATTTTTTAAAGATTCCTCAAAGATTATTTTAACATCCTTCATTTTAAACGTCGTGTTTCTCCTTGCTACATAGCTTTTTACTTGGGCCCAAACAAGTTCAATGGGATTTAATTCGCAATGATACGGAGGCAGACGAAGAATAGTAATATTTCGTTTCTGTGCAATTTTGTCAACTACATACTCGGTGAAACGAGCTTTATTTGAGGACACTATGGACAACAGTTCCTTTTTCACCATACTTTCATCAAATGGTATGTTATTCTGTCTAAACCACTGAATAATATCCGCTTTTCTCCATGAATTAGTTGGTATTCTGTCAACTTTTCTGGAATGATAACTCGCATTGTCCATCACTATCACAGAATTAGGTGGAATGAGATCTAACATTTGTTCAAAATATTCTTCGAACACATCGCCATTCATGTCTTCATGGTAATCGCCAGAATGATTTGACTCAAACATTAACAAACCGCCCTCAACAAAACCATCAACACTTCCAAGGTGTGTAATAATCAGTCGCTTTCCTTTCCCAGATGGTGGTTTTAGTCCGGTGGACCAGCCTTCTAAGAATGCTTGATGAAAACTTGAAATATTTTTGTCTTGCCAAATCTTCCCAACCGTATATCCTTCATTAAGCCATGTTTCGTCCAGATAATAAATCTTTCTATTCTCACTTCGAAACTGCTTTATCTGTCTTAAGTAATGTCTCCTCCAGCAAATAATTTCATCTTTTTGGATTAGGAGCGATTTTCTGCTTTGTTTTTCCCAGCTGAAATTCATTTGTTTTAAAGTTGTCCACAATTTCTTCCTGCTTATCGTTGGAGACATATATTGGTCTTGCTTCAAGGCTCCTAAAATTTTGTCGATGGTTGGTATTTCCTTTTTAAAATAAAAGGAATGTACTGTTCTTCTAATTATAAGTTTGTAGTCTTCATCGATAGGCACCGTCTTTCTTCCTGAAGATGGTATAGGTGGTTTTACAGCTCCACTTTTTCGTTCACACCTTAATTTATATATCGACGTTTTTGAAACACCCGTCATTTGCGAACACATTTCCACCACAGTATCAACGCTATACAGAGGATTTTGATGTTTGAGGGCGTCATATACATTAAGAATAATATTCTTTTCGTTAACAGAAAATGGACATTTGCTCGCTCGTTTCACTGGAGAGAAAACTGAATTAGCCATTTTAATTGAAACTATGAAATGAAACAAACACACTGTGTCTTCTTCGGAAGAACAAATATAACTGAAAAATTACAATTACTTAAACTTTAGGGTATGCATACACAAAATCGTCAAATTTGAATGTTTACAATAGTAATAAAAAAACCTAAGTGTGATAAATATAATGCTGGGAAAGTCCGAGTATTAGGACAGGTAAACGTTTAAAATATGTACGTATATGTACGTAATTATGTACGCCTATGTATCAGCCATCAGAAAATGATTTATTACTTCGCATCATTTCGAAATAGAGTATAGTAGAAAATATACAGGGTGTTCCATTTAAAAAAAGCAAATTGTGTTTCATTTCTGAGAAATGGAGCCTTCTAGAAAAAAGGCGAGTACGCCACTGAATTCTACGTTATAAACTATGTAGGTTTCTGTTTTTACCTTTCCGAAAAGTTATTATGATACGAGTGGTGCCCGAAAATTGAAAATTTTCAATTGTACCCTGTATCTTAAAAACTAAGAGGGCTATGAAAATTATGTAAGCGACATCTTTCGTTTCTCAAAAAAGTAGCACAGTATTGTGAAAACCGCATCCCTCTATTTCCAGTAATAAAGGAGATACCCAGCAAAAGTATCGAAAATTGGACACCCTGTACTTGTATTACTGTTGGATATATTTCCTGAATATGGGCCTGTACTCCACTAAACTTGCCGCTCAGGTCAGCAGCATCATAGTACACCTGACCACGTAGCTTACTCATATTAGTTCCAAAATTATTGGACTCTCAATTATTGCTTTAGAAATTTATTTTCCTGTAACGTTTTAAAGGATATAAATTGTAAGAAAAGTTCTTCAATTTTGGAAAATGTTAAATCTACACAGCGATCACAGAGACATTTGCTCTATAACAGAAATATCCGTTGTCTCATCAACGCCAGCGTGTACGGAAAAATATGGGAACGAACTGAGATTACACACCAACTTTTGAACAATCAAACTATCCTTTATGTTTATTTAATTCAGTTTGTATTTTCCAGCTGGTATATAATGAGTTATTTTTAGAATTGGGTAATATTTATGGAAGGGTTTGTTCAAATTTCACCCCAAACCTCAAAAGTTCTCCGCAATTACTCTCATTTTCTTCAGAATCTATAGAAATCCTTTCGCCATCGTTATGCTCTCTCATTGCTAAACCATCTCTTACACATAATGAAACTGTTTCCATAATAACCTTCAATATATTCCCATTTTCCAATGTTTTGTTTTTTCGCCACCACTTTATCTGCTGATATATGGGGTCTTTTACTCAAGTTTCAATTCATACAATAACAGTGTCGGCGTTTTGGATATTATTTTGATGGTATTTACATTATTGGTGTTCGTGAAAACTTTCTATAGATTTTTCCAATTGCATTTTATTCAGAATATAGCTTGTCTATTTTTTGTTGTTTTCCCAGCCCTAGACCAGTATGAGTATGAAATAATAAGACACAATATTTACAATATGCGCCATCGTAGGTTAACTACGTTAAGTTTTCACTTTGCTTCAAATTTTAGGTTTCTAAACTAAACGTTACTGGCGGTAACCATAAATTGTTTAACTCTTCTTTCTTCCATCAGCTGTTTGGTAACCCTTAATAAATTTAGCTATATCATGCTGGTGCGATTACACTGTGGAAGTTTTTCTTGATTATCGGCATTAGTAATTGTGTAAGTTTTTTTGCATATTATATTCTCAACGAAAAAAATATTATTTATTTTTTATTTATTATTTATGCTTATTCTTCTGTATAAGATGTGTAAGTTTTTTTGCATTTTATATTCTCAAAAAAAAAACATCGTATACAGAAGAATAAGTATTAATAACAACTTTACTGTTAAGATTAGACGTATAAGAGCTGCTATTCGAAAAAGGTTTTACAAAAAAAAGTTAAACTTTTTCCAAAAACAAGATTAGTTAGTTCATGTTTCACCTCCAATTATGTTCAGCTTAAATCGCAACTCGGAACAATTAAACGACATAATTCGACAAAGTCGTGCGTACCGGCAGCATTTAAGCACAATGCACCGCGCCTCGGTCAATGGAGTCATTTTCGCTGCTTTGATTGGCTTCATTGGCGTTCACAAACTTGCTCAGTCAGTAATTCTGATTAACTTAATTAAAATATATTAATTACCAACATCACAATTAAGAAATTTATAACTTGTTCACACACTACTTACTCTTACAAAAAGTCGTTTATAACTAAACGATTTTTTTTGGTTCAAATCACCTGAACTCCTCTGACGTAACAACACCTTAACAAAAGATTCACTGTTCGGTTCAGTATTTCAAACTCAGCTAAGTTAAATACCGGTACATTCATTCTATAAAAAGTAAGCTCTATTCCAATTATTGTTTGTAAAGTTTGAAGGACTATGTTATACTTGCTCAAATTTTGAGAAGGGTTATGACGTCCAAAACCTTCCTTGAATTGCGCCACTGATCAAGTGGACACTTGCATGGCTAATGTGTTTCACTAATAAAATTTTAATTGTGATAACTACTAATGTTTTGGCAATGACTGTTAAACTGAAACCTTAGCTTTTTATGGATTGGGGCAAACAACCAGACAGAAAAGTAGGTAACTTATCAAATAACCATATTTAAAAAGTTATTTTAATTCTGTTTAAAGATATTGGTCATCTCTAGTGATAACTTCTGCAACATCTGTTTGGACAGAGAAGATAGAACGCTAGGAGGGGTATGTGTTCAAAATAAAAATGAATTCCATGAAAAGCCCCATAGACAAATTGCGCCTGAGACGAAATATTGTACACTATGTTCGCCATTTTGTCAAGAAATTACTTAAATTAAATATACGGTCTTTGGTACATTGTTTATTGAATTTGCATCATTCAGACATCAATTTTAAGGTCAAATGTGTAGTATACATTTTTACGTTGATATATTCGGATATTCTAAAGCTGGGGCCTGGGGACAATATAAAAGTAAAAACAAAAAGATATATATTCAAAAATACCATAAATTATATTAAAATAATATACAACGTGGCCTTAGAACTAAATAATTTAATATTTCTTATTTTGACCTTTCACAAGTGAATGTTGTCAGCTACAGCATTATGGAAAAATAAGTTCTTATTACACACACAATTACCTTCAATGTCACTATGTGGTTTTGGCTGAAAATATTTTAAAAGTTGCGTTTAAAGTGTAATTTCTCTTTTGGGCCGTTACATTACCAACCCCCCCCCCCCCCCCTCCCCGCGGCACTGAATATGATTATTACTTAAATTTAAAAATTCGGTAACCCAGCACTGATTTTTTCTCAAAAAGAAACTAGATTTGTACATAACTTCAATTTATGATTTCCTTCAATTAGTCTTGCGTTACATCCCACTTATATGTCATGTCCCTTAACTCTTTAAGGCTCTCAGTTGTTTAGTTGACCTAATTATTGATAGTTATAACATTCACTTCTAATTATTTTGGTCTCTATGTACTATTTTTCAGCTATCATTACGTAGCTTGTAAGGATTTTAATATATTTAACTAGCGCAGAGCGGCACGAAGCACTGCATAAGATCAATAGACAGGATTAAAGGTTCATGAAATTCCGCAGATCATAAAATTAATGTAAATATAATTCAAAGTTCCATCCACGTACGACACTCTAGCTTGCACAAACGATCTTAGCTTTACAATGCTGACTAATCATTTCACTTATGGCCAACACAATTTCAATTTACTTTTCATAAGAGTCACAGTAAGGCTAAATTGGGGGCCCCATGTATTGAATTCCTTTATTTTTGAATAGTTCTTTGAACAATAACAAAGCAATTAACCGGGATATATAGCTATTATACCTGCGCATTTATACATACAGATCAAATTTATTTGGAACCCTCTTTATTCGTTTATGTTTTGTTGTAAGTTGTAATCCGATTTCAATAAAATTTGAATCAGATACGCAAAATATATTTCATTCTAGAAAAAGAAGTTTTGGTGGAGGGGGGGGGGAGTAAAGATGGACCTAATTAGATATTTTTACAATATTGCTTTTTTAGGTCGCTGACCCTAGCGTGTATTCTGGAGAGCAATAAAAATAATTTGCTCCCGAAATATAGATACGCATGATTTTTTCTATCATCAGCACTTAAAAAGAGTCAATAATTTTTGATCCGATCGGACAAAAACTATACCTTGCCGATGTGTTTTCTCATCGCAAAAGTCATGATTCCAGTATATTGTCATAGTCTAAAGAAGAATAGCTGCGACACTCGGCTCGTTTAGTGGGGTACGGAATCAAATTTTCTCCCTGAAGCTCCCTGAAGCGAGCACACTACGCAGTGGGAATTCGATGCCAATTATACGCGCTTATCTGGGCCGGAGTACAATAAATTTTCATAGGAATTAAAATGGAAAAAGATTTGTTGTTTGGGTAAATAGACTATCGTCAGTGGCGTAGCTACCGGGTGGGCCAGGGGGGGCAAGGCCCCACGGCGCCAAGAGAAATTAGGCGCCGCTCCGAATTTATAAATATGCTAATGCTAACAATGCTCATGAGCTTAACTGAATTTTTAAATTAATTAAATTATAATACAATCAAAGATCAAAGACCAAAATATGTATTAAACTTTTTACCCATCCTATACATTTTGTGTCAGGTATTTATTATTTATTCTATGTGGAATAAAAAGATATATCCCGGCGGCATATTTACACATCCTCACATACAATGGCACCAGAGTGCTGAAATCGGTAGGTTTTGTAAGCGTTTGTAGCGCTACAAGAGCTCACTGATTTGGGCACCTGGAATACGCTGTTATATAATATTTCACTTTTCGCATGGCCCTCCGCTCGCTTCGCTCGCTACGGGGGCTCAAGAAAAGGGAACTAACCAGGTGCTAACCCAAACTAACCCAAGACATACCCAAAAGCAAGAAAAAAACTGTTTAGAAACCTAACCTAAAAATATAAAAAAAGCAACGGGGTTTGAACCCAGGCCGCCGACGGCCGCCGAATTGAGACCTAACCATCTAGACCTATCGACCACGAGGGCTCTTGCCGCGAATTGATTGCATCGCGAAGACATGGCGCGATAGCTTTTGTAGCGCTACAAACGCTTACAAAACTTCACCGATTTCAGCACCCTGGTGCCGTCGTATGTTAGGATGTGTAAATATGCATCCCGGCGCGGCGGCATTTGGTACATGCAAATTTGTAAAAACGCTGCGTAAGGCGGCATGCATGACTCCAAAGACAAAAATTCCGAAAATTTCGGTCGTAAAAACTATGTGTTTTTTAGAGTTTTGGTATTTAGGAGGTACCATTAGCCAGACAAGTCTAAATAGCCTAGCAATACTAAGCATATAAAATGAATTTGTCCAAAAATTAATTTTGATCAAATAATCGATCAATTTACGTCGATTTAAAACCGAAGAAAGACTCCAATGTTTAATTAATTAATTAAGGTTACAGATGTTTAGTTTACGTTTATATTTAAATATGTATGTACCTGTTGGTTGGTTGCCGTTTATATATTTTATATTCATATTCCTGTGAATAAAAAAAAGCGTGTGCACTATGTGCGCATATCAGAAGTGAAACTTCTTAAACTTAAACGCCCTAGCCTGGGATTTGGTTAAAAAGTAGTTTTTTTTATCACTCAATTAACAAAAAGGGAAGGCCTAAATGAAAAAAAAAACTATTCTCCATAAAAGTTTCGCTTATGTCTTGTTAAGGTAATAGAGCAAACCCCATATTTTTATCTTATAAACTAACAAAGATATCACAATTATAACGCCCTAGCCTTATACATATCTTAACGGATTTGGTTAAAAACTTGTTTTCTTTAAATATATCACTCAATTAACAAAAAGGGAAGGCCTAAATGAATAAAACTATTCTTCATAAAAGTTTCGCTTATGTCTTGACAAGGTAATAGAGCAAATCCCATATTTTTATCTTGTAAACTATCAAAGATATCACAATAATTAAACGCCCTAGCCTTAAACATATCTTAACGGATTTAATTAAAAAGAAGTTTTTTTAAATATACATATCACTCAATTAACAAAAAGGGAAGGCCTAAATGAAAAAAAAACTATTCTTCATAAAAGTTTCGCTTATGTCTTGACAAGGTAACAGAGCAAATCCCGTATTTTTATCTTGTAAACTAACAAAGATATAACAATAAACGTCCGTGACCGTTTTCCGTTCCCCGCCAGCTCGCCCGCCGTGTGTCGGGATCGCGACCTTAAAATTTCATAATATTAAACGTATATTTTTGAAGTGAAACTTCTTAACGCGCGCCGGGAGTAAAATTTTAACGGAAAACGGTCACGGACGTTTATTGTGATATCTTTGTTAGTTTACAAGATAAAAATACGGTATTGATTGTATTATTTTTTGATTAATTTGCGTATATACACAAAATATAGGTTTCTTTTAGGCGCCAGCGGATAGGCTTGCCCCCGGCGCCCACATTTCTAGCTACGCCACTGACTATCGTCATGTGTATATATTGTTTTGTTTGTATGTTATATAAATAAGTTAATATTTATGTGTTAAAATGGGAAAAGGAAGGCAGAGTTGTGCAGCTAGTTAGTTTGTTTATTTAAACTTAAATTTCATCATAAGGTATCGGAATAAAATAAATTGGAACTAACTGAAACTAACCGAAAGTTTATTGAACGACTAACCAAAGCTAGCCAAAAATAACCATATGCACCAAAACAGGTTAAAACGTATCGGAACAGGTTACAAATATTAAAGTAAGTTAAAACTAACCAAAACGAAATGAATTTAAGCGACTAACAAAAAATATTAAATTTGCTTATAACGTATAGGAACCGATTCAAATAACCAAAATAAATTGGAACTAACTGAAAGTAACCGAAAGTTGATTGAATGACTAGCCAAACGTAACTAATAGCACCAAAACGGGCTAAAACGTATCGGATCAGATTAAAAATATTACAGTAAATTAAAACTAACCCGAATTAACCGAATATTGGCAAGTAACCATGTTAAAATAAATTAAAACTAACTGAAATTAACCGAAAGTTGATTGAACGAAAGTAAGTTGAAACTAACCGAATTTTGAGGACTAACTAAAATTAACCAAACAAACACATTTAAATTAATTATAACGTATCGGAATCCGTTCAAATGACTAAAATAAATTGGAACTGAGTGCAAGTTGCCGAAAGTTGACTGAATGACTAACCAAAAGTAAGTAAAACCACCAAAACGGTCTAATACGTGTCGGAACATATTAAAAATACTAAAGTAAGTTAAAACTAATCTAAATTAGCCAAATTTTGGTGAATAACCGAAAGTAATCAAAAACTTTACAATTGGTTATAACGTATCAGAACCAGTTCAAATGATTAAAATAAATTATAACTAACTGAAATTAATCGAAAGTCGATTGAACTACTAACCAAAACTAACCAAAAGTAACCAATCGCACCAAAAGTGCTAAAACGTACCGTAACAGATTAAAAATATTAAAGTAAGTTGAAACTAACCCAAATTAATCGAATTTTGGCGACTAACCTAAATTAATTAAAAACATTTAAATTGGATATGACGTATCGGAACCGGTTCAAATGACTAAAATAAATTAAAACTAACCCAAACTAACCGAAAGTCGATTGAACGATTAACCATAAGCACCAAAAAGGGCTAAGTCGTATCGTAACAGATTAAAAATATTAAAATAAGTTGAAACTAACCAAAATTAACCGAATTTTGGGTACTAACTTGATTAATTAAAAACATTGGTTATAACGTATCGGAACCGGTTCAAATAACTAAAATAAATTGGAACTAATAAAAGTACCCAAAATTTGATTGAAACACTAACCAATACAAACCAAAGGTAACTAAAAGTACCAAAACGGGCTAAAACGTATCAGCTTAGTTTAAAAATATTGAAGTAAGTTAAAACTAACCCAGATTAAATCAATTTTGGTGACTATCCCAAACACGAAAATTGGTAATAATGTATCGGGACTGAAAGTAATCCAATGTTGATTGAACGACCTAATTTTGGCGACTAACCAAAACTAACCAAAAACATTAAAATTGGTTATAATGTATCGGAACCGTTTCTAATGACTAAAATAAATTAAAACTAAGCGAAAGCTGATTGAACTAAGCCAAACTAACCAAAAGCACCAAAACGTACTAAAACGTATCGGAATAGGTTACAAAATTTAAAGTGCCCAAAAAATAATCGAAAATTAATAATATGGAAACATTCATAAAATATATATGTATACACATTTTATAGAACTAACATGTTTCTAATTTTTTTATTAGTCTTACAACCATTTCATCATTTGGCCATGTTGATATTAGTCTAACAATATTTTTGAATTATATTTCAATACAAAAGGTCTCAAAAGAGCGGAACATATTTTCCGATTTTCGAATTCTTCTAAAAATTCTAGATATATTTCTTGTAGTATGTCGAATAGCATTCCTTACATTTAAATGCAACTGTTTTCAAACAGTAAGTTTGAAATTGTTGTAACTTTAAACCCTTGTAGAATTTGATCGGTTTAACTTAGAGCGAAACGATTTGAATCTTCTTATCTTAGTTATTTAGTATCTATCTAGATATACCAAATTTTTGGTTTGGTGGGGAGTACTTTCCACGTTGTGGTTATGTGGAAAATAAGCAAGTGCAAAACATTTCGTCTCACAATAAATAGTTCGGATTTTACAATAAAGATGTAAGTCTTAAAAATATTATTTTTGCTGGTTGTTTTTCGCAAAAGTCGATCGTTATCCTGATATATCCATTATTTCAGATTTGATCAGCACCTTGATAATATTTTGATTCGCTGTAACTTTTTTGTTTTTAAAGATATCAAGGTAAGCAAAATAACAAAATGTAGGGTTGGTAGGCAGGTTTTTCTCTAGGTTACATATAAAACAAAACACTAACAATTTTCTGACATAAAAGCCTACTCTATGTTTTTTTAAATAGAACACCCTGTATAGTACTGCATTTTTGGACTCTCTAGTGAAATCTAAACACATGTCGTGTATAATATCCTATACCTATCCTTAGCTGTTTATGAAATATTGACAGTTGAAAGTCGGGCATTTTGACAGGCTTTACAATCTAAACCGCACGAGATCAAAGAAAACGGTTTGCACATATCTATCTTAGGTTTTCATAAGCTATCGAATGATAGTGACTTTGAATTTAACCAGAGGATTAAAAGTTCCGGCTAATTTTATCCGCGGGTTAAATTCAAAGTTACTGTCATTCGATAGCTCATGAAAACCTAAGGAATATGCAAACCGTTTTCTTTGCTCTCGAGCGGTTTAGATTTTAAAGCCTATCAAAATGCCCGACTTTCAACTGTCAATATTTCGTATACACCTAAAGATAGGTATAGGATATTATACACGAAATGTGTTTAGATTTCTCTAGAGAGTCCAAAAATGTAGCAATATACAGGGTGTTCTATTTAAAAAAATATAGAGTAGGCTGATATGTCAGAAAATCGTTAGTGTTTTGTTTTATATGTAACTTTGAGAAAAACGTGGCTACCAACCCTACATTTTGCTATAGGTAATTGGCTTTTCTTTCAAGAATGCTGTACTTACTGCAAGTAATCTACATTCGCCATTCCTCATGTCATTTCAAAAGACATTTTTAAATATTTCTTTCAGGTGTAATGTTTAAATAAATATCCGGCTCTCTTTATGCAGTTTTTTTTGATAAAAAAAATTAGTTATTCTCTACTCGAAATAAGCAGTATTTTATAAATCATATATTTTGTAGTGAAAGTTTAAATAAAATTTGAGTACGGCTCACTTCACTAAAGATTGCCGTGGGGTTGACTGCAAGTTAGATTTATTTATTTCCTCCCCACTACATAGTGATAAAGTTGGTCCTCTTACAAATATAGCTCAGCGGTAGCTAAATGTATATACTGTGCAAAAGTTATTTCTAAAGTATTTTGGCTGCGCACTGAACCAGTTCTTTCAAATATAAATATTGCGATCGGAACAAAAAGATCATCTGCGGAAAGGTAATAAAACAACTGTTTTATTGAAGTTCTCCAGGAAGCTTTATTTATATGTACTATTTTGTAACTAAAGACACGTATTTCTTTTATAAATATTCCGCAGAACCCAGTTCTGCCTTTGATGCGAAATAGTATATTATGATATAAGTGTATAAGAGGGCCTTTAAAGCACGCGCGACATATTTCAAAACACGACGCGCAGCGGAGTGTTTTGTAAGTCGCAAGAGCTTTAAAGGCCTCTTATACACGTATATCATACGCTATTTTTTATTACGAATGCATCATAATCTCAAAAATATTTTAAATATTAAACTTAAGGGATATATTGACGAATATATTAATCTGACATTTGACATGATCAAATGTTTCTATAGCAACCTTTAAACAGGTAGGCGCATCATAAACATCATTTTAGGCACGCTGCAGCGTGTGATAATCGTTGATTATGATGCATGCGTAATAAAAAGATCTTTATACCTAATTATTGTTGCTTCAGTAAGCTAAATAAAACCGAACATATTTACTTTAACTGCTTCTAAAATATATTACAAATAAACAATACAGCAAAATGTTTATAGGGCAAAATTCATGCATAGGCGAGCTTTTATAGAGGTTCTTACAGCATTTAAAGAAGCTCTTATGAAACTATTTTGTACCTAATTTATTTGTAAGAATATTCTTGAAATATAAACTTACAGCAGTTATCTTCCGAAACAACACATTTTCCAACCTACAGCTTCGATACAGCTTTTATGAAACGAAATTTAGCTTGATCAGTGATAGTGATTATAAGAATTGTTTTGCTAGTTGGGTTAACAATCAGGGCGGTTTTAAATAATGATTTTTTATCAGCAAATTGTAATTAATATTATGGCACAGAAAAAACTGGAGTTAAAATATAAACTTAATTTTGTACAAATCCTGACCAATCCGATTTAAAAATTACCACCTCATAATACACAAAATGTCTACCTAATATAGAAACATTATAATTCGATGGGTATCGATATAAAAAAATATCTATCAATAACGAAGAAAGTGCCAACGAGTACAACGTATCACTCTTTTTAGCGTTTGCGGATTTGGAAAAGACCTTTGATAGTGTAAAACATCCAGAAGTGAAGACAATTTACGCAATAGTAGACTTGACTATAGTTCGTATATACTCTTGCTAACTAACATACATAACAATGTCACAATAACAATCATGAAGGGACAGAACCAGTAAATATCTCTCAATTCATATTGAACCAATTTTATTGATTCTGAATTAACAAATTTTTAGAAAACGGTCAGGAGAAGGAAACACCACCACCAATACCAAGGAAAATATCACATAACGAGGTGGAAGAAAAGCTTAAACGCATGCGACAGAAACGCCTGAATCGACTAAGTACGTTCGTTGACGAACAAACCAAACTGTCTGAACAAAGAAGCAGAGAAAACTCTCCGAAAAACACTACGTCGGGAAACCAAAGCATGGAAAATTTAAGTCAGGTCCCCGAAAGAGTGGACACTGAAACATCAACTAAATCAATTCAGTTTTCCAAAGCCATAAAACCTTCGCTATACACAATCGCAGCTCAAGAAAAACCTGTAAATCTCGGAGAACAGTCAGTAAGTGTAAAAAATGGGGTAAAGGAAAAATCGCCAGTTGCATTTGCAAGAACCGTAAGTAACAGCTTTGGAAAGGGAGCGATATCGAGTGACTCAAATGAGAAGAAAATAATTGCAACAACTACTTTACCGACAGGTAATTTTTCAGATAATAAAATATTTATATACCAGGGGACCAAATATTGTGTCGATGTTTGATAATAATTTTTATATTTTCTTATTATAGGCTGGGGCCGGAAAGACAAAATTTATAAAATGGCATCATTACTTTCCTACAGAAATGTTTAAGAAACAAAAACAAATTTTCCGTTTATTTTAATTTACCGCGAAATCTGTTATGCAAATGATAATTCGACTTGACTAATAAATTAAGTTTTTTTTTTGATGGGAAAATTTAGGAAAATCTTAAAATATTTCTATTATGTCCACTTTATTGTTTTGTTTGTTTGGGGGAGCTAAATGAAAGTGAGTGAAGGACACTTTAATTCTGCTAGTAATTAGTTCCAGTTATCTTAGCCTTGTTTTGGTCAGCCTGAATTCGTATAAATTAATTTTTATTAGTTTTGGATAGTTTGGATTTGTTTTTCGTAACTTTAGGAAGATTTTTAAAAACCAAAATTTTTTTCTTAATATGCAATAAGTCGAATTAACAAACTCCTACCAGTAACGCATTTATGGAAGAAAATCCTCATCCGTGAACTGATTTTCATTAGTTAAGAGGAAAATTGCGAATACCACAGGAATACTTCATCTTTAAATATCGACATGCTTAAACAATATTTATCAAACGTTGGTTTTGAGGAAGTTCTTAATAACAATTCGAACTTTAATTTGGCTTTTTCGAAATTTTCATCGATTTTACACAATGCAATTAATATCAATTGTACATTAAAATTAAAAAAAGTTAAATCAAAACAAAAAAGTTGGGTAACTCACGAAGCTGTACTTAAGGGCAAAGAACTTAAAAGACTTTTTAATGCTGCTAAAAGTTCCAGTAACATAAACGAAATCCAAAACTATAAATAAAAAAAAAGGAATATAAGCCTTATATAAATGAGGTAAAAAGAAAGTATACATCAAATATCTTATTAAATAGCAGCAATAAACCAAAAACTGTATGGTCTATTATAAATCAGGGGCTAGGAAGAACAAAGAGCTACACACAAATTAAATCACAAACTGACGAGGGTGAAATCTCCGACAACAAAGAAATATCAAATCATTTCTGCAAGTTTTTTACAAACATTACGCAAAATAAATTAAACGAGAAATTTTCTCAAGGCTTATCTCAAACATGTACCTTGATAGCCTGTTCAAGTATAATAAGTTTTTCTTTAAACCCTGTGACAATCGTGAAGTTCTCGATATTATTAATAATTTGAAGCCAAAATCCAGCTTTGGCCATGACGGGATATCCATAAGGATATTGAAGGCTATCAGTATTTTTATTGCTGAACCTATTTCTCATTTAATCAATTTGGCTCATAATTTCGGTACGTTTCCAGATATCTTAAAGATCGGTAAAGCAACACCTATTTTTAAAAAAGGGGAGAAGAGTTGCGCTGAAAATTTGAAGGCCAATTACTGTGCTCAATACTTTATCAAAAATATTCGAAAAAGTGTTATATAATAAACTGCTGAATTTCTTTGAAAGCAAGTCGGTCCTAACATCGGCCCAATATGGGTTTCGCGCTGGTACGTCAACAGAGGGAGCTGCTCGAGAATTTATTCAAGAAGTGTATTCTCAAATTGACGCTGGCCGTCACGTAGCGGGTCTCTTTTTTGACTTACCACGTACTTTTGACTCTTTCAATATAAAATTTATTTTGGATAAACTATATGCCTACGGCACACGGTGGGGCTTGGACGCATAAAAGTTACCAAAAAGTCGAAAATGCAATTATAAGAATTAGGCAAAAAAATCTATTGTAAATAATACATTATGCATCTCTACCTTTAATCAAGTCAGCCATGAAACATTATCGCCAGTTAAACAGTTGATAGAGCTTGTCAAAGTCATCCATATTTTTAATCTGTTAGCGTTGTAGTTTTTAGCCTAAAATATATGCCAATTTCAAAGCATTTTTTTAAATTGAGAGGCTATACATTGAACAAAATTTATATGGCTACCTTCAACTGTAGTAAGTAGAGATTAC
Organism: Pissodes strobi; assembly: GCA_016904865.1. Classification (NCBI taxonomy): domain Eukaryota; kingdom Metazoa; phylum Arthropoda; class Insecta; order Coleoptera; family Curculionidae; genus Pissodes; species Pissodes strobi. The sequence goes on from MU182691.1 coordinate 99,200, forward strand.
TTACATATAAATTTTATTTAAAATCTGTGTTCTGTTAAGGCAAATAGGGAAAGTTTACGTAAGCACCAACAAAAATTGAAAAAATCCCAAAGATGTTGATATGGCTAGCGAAAAAGTTACATATTCAATCGTATTCAGTGGGAACATTGATTATGCTTTTTTCTTCGAAACCTTGAATATAGTACCAAACTTTTTTGCGGTATTTTGCGGTTTAACCCATGGAGCGAAATTGTGCATTTTACTGCCGGTGTACCATAAAGAACTGAAATAAATTGATTTTATTATAACTTATTTAAGGTTTCTCCAATTTTAATAAAATATAGCTCGTTCGATGTGGAATATTTAACTTCTGGGATAAGTACAAAAATGTTCGCCATTTTGAAATCTAAGATGGCGGAGTTAATTAAAATAAAAAATTTATAATATATTTCTTTTTTTGACTCAATAGATAAGTTACAAAGTTTCCTGTTTTTGCTTGGGTTTATTTTTTTCCAACTTTAAACTTTTTATTTGGTTCTTTTAGTCTCCAATATGGAAATCAGCCGTAGGGATTTATGGCAAAAAGTTAAAGAATGTTCATCTACAAAATCAAATCGGCAATATCAGTTTGTAAAAGATTATGTGAAACAAATAACAAATTGCCCAGTCGAAAAATTCCATAAAATTGTACAACCAATTTCAAAATTTTTGTTTGATTTTAAACAGAAATGGAACAAATCTAGTAGAAATGAGTCAACTTTTATACAGGCAAACAGGATTTGGTTAGAAAGTAAACTAGTATTTTCAAAATACGTTATTCAGAAAACGGGGCGTCCAGAGACAAATTTTATAGAATGCAGTGAAAATAGCAAGCGCCAAAAAACTGAGAGTTTGCGTAAGCAAAACACAGTTGAGGAAATATGCTATGCTGCTCAAATGAAGCTAAGAAAATCTGGGCATTTTGAAGCCTCTAAGATCCTAAAGGAACTTTCTTTAAACCCTGAGATAACTTCTGAATACATAAGAGCCTTAAAAAAGTCAAAGGAGTCGCAGATCACTCAATTAAAGCCAAACGAGGCGCTTTCGCTTGTCGTAGAAGCACAGACCTGCTTCTACGGGCCCAATATAATCTCATTAGAGAAAAAGACAAAAACAAATTTCCTTCTTATAAAGTTGTTCAAAAAGCAAAACTTGAATGCTATCAAAAAAATCTGAATGTTACATCCACCAGCGCGTAGGTCCCCCTTGAATCATTACTGAGACACACAACAGATAGAATTCTAATTCTACAAGAAAACATCCTGCACAGATTTAGCTCGGAGGAACTCAAAAATGCGTTTCTTGTGTGCAAGTGGGGATTCGATGGTTCCTCTGGCCAACAAAATTACAAGCTTAGATTTGATAACCCCGGTGACTCAGATTCGAGTGTTTTTGTTACTTGGCTGGTTCCATTAAAACTAGTGGTTGGAAATCCAGATTCGGAAGACCCTCCGAACATAATTTGGCGAAATCCATGTCCATCATCCCCTCGATACTGCTGTCCAATCAGGATTCAATTTCTGCGTGAATCAACAGAAGTTTATAAAAAAGAACAGATTCGTGTATAAGCAGAGTTAAAAAATATTGAAGGGTTGTCTTTCCAAATCCAAGAAGTAACTTTATATGTCCGATTCATTTTGTTATTGTCAATGATTGATGGTAAGGTAAGAAATGCCTTAACCGGTAATAAAAGCACACAAAGATGCTACGTGTGTCTCTATACTCAAGAAGACTTCAACAACATAAACTTAATGGTTTCAAAGATATGTGATCCAGCATTGTTTAATTTTTCACTACCAGTATTACATGCTCGAATCCGTTGTTTTGAGTTTATGTTGAGCCTCGCATATAAATTACCAGTAAAGGTTTGGATGTGCAAGAATCCAGATGATAAGACAATAGTTGCCGAACACAAAAAAGTAATTCAACAAGAATTCAAGATGGATTGATTATTATCCCAGTGACACACATCAAAACCTTGCAAAGGGATCAAATATACTAATTTCTCAAATTCGTCCGCTATCTTGAATTTTCAAGAAATGTCAGTTTTGATATTAAATTCTTAAAGTCTAAAGTTTTATTGGCACTTGAATGAGATTAAAATCATTGAAATCAGACAAAAACTTTAGGAGTAGTGCACAACTAAAAAAGTCTCGTTTTTTTGACCCACCCTATATTTTGTTACGTAGTTAAAATTTTTTGAACTGTGTCAGATTTTAATTTTTGTTCATTTTCACTCGTCTATGATAAGCTTTCCACCAATTAATAATTTTAAGAGTTATAATAAATTTATATATTATATTTAAATACTGAATCACTTCTGTATTATTATTAATTTAATTAATACATTTTAGTATATATCACATCTCGGCTATCGCCTTGTATCAATCAAATTTTTCGTAAAATAATCATTTTAGGAACTAAAAAGAATTTTGGGATACATACAAGGTAGATGCAATACAAATTACATGCATCTAGAGTTTTTGGTAACTTTCTGTGTCCGTGGCCCCACTGTGCGGCATTAGAGGAAAAATGCATGATCTTATGGCCTCTTACCTATCTAGCAGAAAGATGTACGTCCAGATTAATAATGAGTCATCAGAGTTTGCTGACATTGATATGGGGGTTCCTCAGGGGTCCGTTCTGGGACCACTTCTTTTTTTACTTTTATCAATGACATGCCCTACTATATTCGTCAAGGCCGGACTGTCATATTCGCAGATGACACCTCTATGGTGGTCTCGGGGCTCACTCCTGAGGACCTCAAGCATGCAGCAAAAATAGTGGCAACCGACTTTGAAAACTGGTGTCCTCAAAATAATTTAATTTTTAACTCTCAAAAAACGATATATATAAACTTTAGGTGCAGAGCCAATTCCTCATAAGTCCCTTTGGATTTCATTGTCGCAGGGGACTTCTGTAAATTTCTGGGATTGTTTGTCGATCAGTTTCTTACCTGGAAGCCCCAAATAGACCATATATGCAAAAAGATAAACACGGCCTATTATGCAATATTCCAGCTCCAGCACTTAATTAATCAAGATAGTATTTTAAACATGTATTACTCGCTAGTGCTAGTGTATTGTCACATAAATTATAGCGTTGTACTTTGGGGCAACTCTGCTGAGAGTTTTTCGGGGCCAAAAGCGAATCCTGAGACTTATTTTCAACATCAAACCAACTGAAAATCTGTAAGCCTACCTTTTTAAATAAAAGAGTAATGACATTTCCTAGTATTTCTATCTACAGCCTTCTTTTATACATAAAATATCAGGAAAATATTTTTCCAAAAAACTCATCATTTCATTCCTACAACACTAGAAATGCAGATAAATATGTATCGGTTAAATATAAACTTTCGAGGTTCGAGAACTCTCCAGACTACTTGGGGGTGCTACTATATAACAAACTCCCAGAGAGTGTCAGTGATTTACCGACAAATCTATTTAAGAAAAAAGTCAAAAAGATTTTAGTGGGGAAAGATTACTACTCAATCTCTGAAGTCTAACTAAGTAGGATCTTTGTTTCCTGCTTTTTTTTTTGTCATGTTATCTTTCATCTGTGTTTATTTCTTTCTTTCTTTTTGTCTTAGTTTTTTAGTTTAGTTTTAGGTTTTATCGACGTGTATATCCGTTTTATGGCTGCTTTTGCAATTACTGAATAAATTTTGAATTTTGAATTGAATTTTGAGTTATTCTAAATTTTACAAAATTTATTACCCTTACCACCCACATTATCTGCGTAAATAGGCAGATTTGTAAAATTCCACGAAACACGTCAACAAATTTACTGAGGATGTTTTCCACAAAAAATAGGATGGCAACTTCCTAACCTCCGGGGCTGCCACCCTAAAAATTTTAAATGTTGAAGGGCTCTTTATTCTGGACATTTTACCGTCCCATTTTTCAAATTTGGCCTCACCGTTGCATTTTAATGTTTAAATACAGGATTTATAAGAATAATTACTTAAGTTTCGAAATAAAACTAAGAGGGCTTAGTTAATGAAGGTATGTTATAATTAGCAGAAAAGAAAAATAATAAATGTGATAACAGAAGCTTACATAGTTTTCGTAATAATTAAGAGTAAAAAATGGAAAAATGAACAAGAATGGCTCATTAAAGCTTATCCAATGAATTGTTTAAAGTGTTCACCATTGACTTCTTCCCCAAAGAGAAAAGTCATTTGGGCTAAGGTCAGGTGATCTTGCACGCCATTATTTTGGCCCTCTCCTTCCTATCCACCTCTGTGAAAGTCTGTTGTTGAGTCAACCTCGAGCATTTCTGGCGTAGTGGGGAGGCGCACCATCTAGTTGAAAGTGAAGGAGCTCTTTATTAATTATCGCATGACCCAACTCGCCCTCTGACTTTCCACTTCTTTTGTAATAGGTTGATCAATTTCTTCTTCCAACATGTACAAGCACATCTCTCCCGTCAGATTTCCATTTAAAAATAAAGGACCTATTACAACCTCGCCGAAAATTCCCGCCCAAACATTAACTTTTTATGGGTACTGCGTATGACTATCTCTGAAAATATGAGGGTTCTCATCACTCCAATAGCGACAGTTGTGGTTATTAACAGTTTCATTGAGAAACAACGTATATTCGTCTGTAAAACAGATATCTCGGAGCAGGTTTGGGGATCTGTCAATAAACTAAGTAATTTTTTCACAAAGTTGCAGTCTACGATTTGGGTCATCTTCATTTAATACCTATAAAATTTGAATTTTATAAGAATGGAATTTGTGGTCTATTTAGCTTGCGGATTGTTCCAACAGATACGTGAGTACTAGCAGTAACCTGTCCTACTGAAGTGCATGGATCTGCCGTGAAATGTCCTAAAACTCCAATTTAAGTAGACTCGTCTCGAATCCTGGGACCACTTACTAGGTCTTACGTTTGCTGCCGACCCGGTGGCTCTGAATTTCTGAATAAGTTTCATAACAAAAACCTGTGATACATTTTTACCGTGGCTTCTTTCATTGAAAGCAGTGGCAGTATTGTGAGGTGATTCATTATTTGCACCATAATTAAACACTATTTCAATTCGTTGTTCCACAGAGTAAACCATTGTTAATAAAATTGTCAAAATCTACAACCAATTTTTGTAGATCGACTATGCGAGTATTTTTACTAAATACAAAACTAATAATGATTTATCTTCTATCTTTTTTTCTTCTTATGTGGAAACGCCATTGCGCAAGTCGGAATAATAACGGATGAAGTTTTTAGCAATTGAATGCTTGTTATATTTAAATTTTGTTTAGTATTAGATTCACCTTCAAATGTAAAAATGGAGCATTGAATATAAAGAAATGCCAAAAATCTTTAGAAAAAAACGGCATTTTTCTATGTGTTATTTTTTATTTGATTTTTTATTTTCTGGATAAGAATTGGGAGGGATGCATGTCTAATTAAATGTTATATATTTGTATCTTATTTATATGTGTAACTTCGATGTAAACTCACTTTAGTAACTGGGAATGTGTTCTTGTCAATAATTTATTTTCCTAGATATTTTACTAAAACAAGTTGCTCCCTTTGAAAAATTGAACAAAATTAAGATTAAGAAAAGACGTTAAATTAGAAATAATACGATCCCAGCAAATACTTTCTTTATTTAATTTTTCTTAGAATATACTTATATTTAAAAAGTTGCAAAAAAGATCTACGGTTACTAAATGCTCTAAAATCGCATTCGTAATTAGAAGAAAGGACTAACTCTTATCACACGTTTCTGGTTTTTTGATTTTTTCTCCTTGGACTTATTGGTACTTCTTCCTAGAATTCTTCTTTCGGTTAGCTTGTATACATAAATCTTATAAATAAAAAATAAATAACGTTAAAAATATTGTCCCAAATTAATTTTGAAATTTCATATGCTGAGAAACAGTCTAATCTATGTCTAAAACTATGTTTAAAAACACTAAAGTTTTTGGCGTACCGAATATTTAAATCGCGCACTTTATGATTATAATTATTATCCCTAACTAAAACTTTCTGGCGTAGCTGCAAAATTAAAAAAGTTCTTTGAAATTGCCATGCTTCAGGGGGGGAGAGCGCTAAATTGTTGCATTTCTTATCTAAATGTTCATAAATTCTTGTAAGATTTCTGTCACGAGCTCCAAGAGATAGAGTAATATTACATCATTAAACAATTCAATTCAATTCGGTTTTCGCAATAAATTTATAATCCGATTTGTACATCTGACTTCTTGAATGAAAAGAAGGCGCAGAAAAGCTTATACATTGTAGCTAAAAATATTAAATAATTTTGAAAATAGCATAGATAATGAGTGAATGTAAGATATGAAAAAAACCATTTATCCTGTTGATTGACAAAGTTCTTGAATAGCTGTAGGTTGTAAATTGGGGTGTTGAGAGTGAGTTCCACAGCGATGCCGTGCTCCAGACGAAGGAGTTCTGGTAGATCGATATTCAAGATATTTCCAATTGTACAACGAACATGTGCGCTCGTGCCGTCTGTCATGACTGTCTGACATGCGTTTCTGGGGGCGCGGGGTGGGATGATGTGGATGATATGGATGATATGGACGAAATCCGGGGAGCATCTTCCGTGAAAATATCTATAAAACTGGGATATCTCGGCCACATGTATGCGGTGTATCCAGATCTGCGTTATAAGATCCTTTACACAAATAGTGCACTTTATAAAAATCGGCCTTTCCTATAGGTCGATCCGCATGGCCCTCCGCTCGCTTCGCTCGCTACGGGGGCTCAAGAAAAGGAAACTAACCAGGTGCTTACCCAAACTAACCCAAGACATACCCAAAATCAAGAAAAAAACTGTTTATAAACATAATATTAACAAAAAATAATAAAAAACAGCAACGGGGTTCGAACCTAGGCCGTCCAGGTGAGACCCAGCTGTATAAACCTCTACACCACGAGCGCTCTTGATAGAGATCGATTGCATCACGCAGACAGATCGTAATACGAGATAGATCGACCAATATGAGAGGTCGATTTTTACATAGTGCACTATTTGTGTAAAGGATCTTTAAATGCTCCAGATCTCGGGTCATCTCCGGGTCGCTGACGAAAGCACAACTCTCTTCTCAATGGAATCTAGCGGCGTTAGGGTGTGCTTCGGTGCGGTGCTTCAGATGTGTGAGTAATATTTTAAGAATGGTCTTATTTGCCCTTTGTAGCGCAAGAGCAGCTATTGCGATGTATACGTTTTTTTGCTACGAAATACCGCACCAATATTCAGTGAAGCTAACTTTGCGATATTAGCAACGTGGTCGCGCCTGGACATATTGCTATTCACCAAGAACCTCAGTAGTCCGATTGACGAGGAGGAAAGAATGGTCGATCCTACCATAATGATGGGGTCGGTCAAGTTTGCCCCCCGTATTAAACAAATTTCAAAATTAAATCAAGCATAATTTTGCACACATTTTGCGCTATTTTGCACACCGCAAATAAAATTTTGTACAACCACACAAGGAAAACTAGAGCTGTACTTTTATGCGGGGGGCAAACTTGACCGTTCCCCCCCCCCCCCCCCCCCCGCCTGTTACAAAATTGAAAATGTTTGATGCCACTCGATTCGGCAAATTTTGCACACCTATTTTCAAATTTTGCACACTTTTCTGGGGAAAGTTATGAGGTGTTAAAAATTTTAATTTTCCCCCTTTTTTGTCAAAATGTGGAAAAGTTTTGATGCAGCTAGGTTCTACTATTTTTGCACAATTTTGCACACCTATTTTCAGTTTTTGCACACTTTTCTTGGGAAAGTTATGAGGTGTTAAAGATTTGCATTTTCCCCCCCGTCTGTCAAAAAGTTTTAAAATTTTGATGCTGGTAGGTTCAACTAATTTTGCACACCTACTTTCAAATTTTGCACACTTTTTTTAGGGAAGTTAAGGAGTTGTTAAAAATTTTAATCCCCCCCCCCCCTCCCCCTTTTTGTCAAAATCTTGAAATCCTTTAATGCTGCTAGGTTCAACTAATTTTTCACAATTTTGCACACCTCTTTTCCAATTTTGCACACTTTTCCGGGGAAAGTTATGAGGTGTTACAAATTTGCATTTTCCCCCCCGTTTGTTAAAATGTTGAAATCTTTTAATGCTGCTAGATTCAACTAATATTGCACAATTTTGCTCACCTATTTTCAAATTTTGCACACTTCTGGGAAAAGTTATGAGGTTTAAAGATTTGCATTTTCCCCCCGTTTGTCAAAAAGTTTTTAAATTTTGATGCTGCTAGGTTCAACTAATTTTGCACAATTTCCCACACCTATTTTCAAATTCCCCACACTTCTGGGGAAAGTTATGAGGTTTAAAGATTTGCATTTTTCCCCCGTTTGTCAAAAAGTTAAAAAATTTTGATGCTGGTAGGTTCAACTAATTTTGCACACCAATTTTAAAATTTTGCACACTTTTCTGGGGAAAGTTATTATGAGCTATTAAATATTTGCACTCCCCCCTCCCTCCCCCCGTTTGACAAAAAGTTGAAATCTTTTAATGCTGCTACATTCAATTAATTTTGCACAATCTTGCACACCTATGTTCAAATTTTGCACACTTTTCTGGGGAAAGTTATGAGGTGTTAGAGATTTATCACAAAATTTGCAACTTTTTAACACCTTATAACTTTCCCCAGAAAAGTGTGCAAAATTTGAAAATAAGTGTGCAAAATTAGTTGAACCTAGTAGCATCAAAAATTTTAAACTTTTTGACAAACGGGGGGGAAAATGCAAATCTTTAACTTTCCCGAGAAATGTGTGCAAAATTAGTTGGGTTAGTCTAGCAGCATTAAAAGATTTCAACTTTTTGACAAACCGGGGGGGGGGGGGGGGGGGAATGCAAATATTTAATACCTCATAACATTCTCCAGAAAAGTGTGCAAAATTTGAAAAATAGTGTTCTAAATTGTGCAAAATTAGTTGAACCTACCAGCATCAAAATATTTCAACTTTTAGACAACCGGAGGGAAATGCAAATATTTAATACCTCATAACTTTCTCCAGAAAAGTGTGCAAAATATGAAAGTAAGTGTGCAAAATTGTGCAAAATCTGTTGAACCTAGCAACTTTAAAAGATTTCAACTTTTTGACAAACGGGGGGGATGCAAATATTTAATGCCTCATAACTTTCTCCGGAAAAGTGTGTTTGAAAAATGGTGTGCAAAATTAGTTAAACCTACCAGCATCAAAATTTTTAAACTTGTTGACAAACGGGGGAAAAACGCAAATCTTTAAAACCTCATAACTTTCCCCACAAAAGTGTGCAAAAA
>MU182691.1:108487-124120 GCA_016904865.1 Pissodes strobi
GCAAATCTTTAAAACCTCATAACTTTCCCCACAAAAGTGTGCAAAAATTAAAAATAGGTGTGCAAAATTAGTAAAACCTAGCAACATCAAAATTTTTCCAAATTTTGACAAAAGGGGGAAAACTTCAAATCTTTAACACCTCATAACTTTCCCCAAAAATGTGTGCAAAATTTGAAAATAAGTGTGCAAAATTGTGCAAAATTAGTTGAATCTAGCAGCATCAAATGTTTCCAACATTTTGACAAACGGGGGGAAAAATGCAAATTTGTAACAACTCATAACTTTCCCCAGAAAAGTGTGCAAAATTTGAAAATTGGTGTGCAAAATTGGGCCAAATTTGCCGAATCGAATGGCATCAAAATTTTTCAATTTTGTAACAGACGGAGGGGGGGGAGGGGGGGGGAACGGTCAAGTTTTTATTGCGGTGTGCAAAATGTGTGCAAAATTATGCTTCATTTATTTTTGAAATTTGTTTAATACGGGGGGCAAACTTGACCGACCCATAATGATGTTAGGGCCCACCGTATTGGTTTTGTCGGTAAACGTGGCCGCTCGGTTTTTTACTGCATTGGACTGGACCAAATTTTTGTCGCCACAAACTCGAATCCTCTACAGACCTTAATTAATTGCTGTAATCTTCTCCTGTCTGCGGGGATATGTCTGAGTGGCTGGTAAAGGGTTTTCCGATAAAAATTGGAAGACAAGGCTATTGTCATCTGCGAAACTGTAAACAAGATTATGGGTTCGGTCAGCAGGTTAATAATATAGATAAGGAACAGAGTTGGTGAAAGTATTGCGCCCTGAAGCACGCCCGCGTTTATGGTGACAGTGTCTGAGATGTGTCCATCAAGTGCAACATGCAGAGATCGGTTCTTGAGAAAACTGACAAGCCAGCTGCAGGCTAGGCACGAGAAAGCCAGTGTTGAGATGATGGTATTATTAATGTTATGGTAGACGATAACAAAGATTATTACCCTATTTTCAATAGCAGAAACATTTCCTATTTATTTATTTGGGAGATAATTTCTTCATAATTAGTTTTCGGGGCACTAGATTGAGCGGCGTGGTGTTGCATAAGGAACCAAACTTGTTGCAATTGTCAAATTGTTACTGAAACATACAGAGGGTTTAAAACAAAAGAACATGGCTATATGACTGTTGATCATAAATTATTTCAACTTATATAAGAACCTGGAGAAAATTTTAATAAGGATTTTTAAATCTACATTTTCGCTTTTTAAATCTGCTGTTTTAATAATGTCGATTTCAAAGTGTTATATTCTTCTATGGTGGAATTTTTATAGTTACTCGGCCCTTGTATATTCCAGTCAAAACTTGGCAACTGTAAAATCAGAAACACAAGAACCCAAAGCGTGCTCGCTGTGCAATGTTTCACCTCCTGTAACTAATTTAAATTTAATGATAGATTATTTTTGCATTTAAACTAACCTACTAAATGCAAACAATACAACATAAATTTTGAACTGAATATTAAACTCCCAACTTTATTGATTTTAAATGAACATTTTTCAGAAAGCGCCCAGGCAAAACTAACACCTCCACCAAGACCAAAGAAAGTTGCACTTAATGGTAGGTATTCAAGGAAAAATCGTATCACCGCACATAGTTATTTTTAAAAATATTGGAACTATGGTGGCTTAATTATTACATATACTGAATGATACTAAACTTAAGAAAATTAAATTTTGTAGAAAAAAGCTTCGTGTCCTAGTCTAAATTTTAAGTATTTTAGATATTTTGTAGAGTTGATATCTGGAAATAGGAGAATTTTCGTTCTATATTTAATTTTTCTTAGAGCATATGTTTAAAAGTTGCAGAAAGGATCTACAGTTACTAAATGGTCTCAAACTACATTCGAAATTAGTGGAAAGACCGAATTCCTATCATCGGTTTCTGGCTTTGCGATTTTTATATTGGACTTCTTAGCCCTTTTAAATACACACACCGCAATGGTCTAAGGATATTTTTATTAAATTAAATTAAAGTTTGATTTAGACAAAGAATGCATAAAGTCCTTAACATATATGGCACGATACATCAGTCACTTAGTAGCCATGTCATTAATTTGAAATTTAATTATATACAGTGGTGTACAATTTTGCATGTTCATTGGGATTTAGATCCGGCGATTGTAAAAATTCCATTACTATCCTGGCGACATGCGGACGTGAATGTTCATACATTTATATGAATCTGGGTCGAACAATTGTAGCTTGCGGTAACACAATTAGTCGTAGAATTTCCTCCATATACTATTGAGCTATTAAAAACGTTTTCAATAAAATCAGATTGGTTCGTCCGCCAAGCCTTATCCCAGCCCAAACCATTACAGCACCCCTATAGCTGTGCACTTCCTGTATGTTTTCAAGAACAGCTCCTAACCCAGTTTCTCCATACACTCTGACCCTACGCGAATCTTGCGAACAAAACTGGAGCCCATTGATTTTCAGTCCAATTTTCATGTTCGGTAACCCAATTTAAACGAGCAGCGCGATTCCCTCTCGATAAAGGCTGATATCTCAGCGGGCGTCTACTTCTTAAACCACTCTCGTCACAGTTTATACCCTACCCAAATCAATTAAACAACTCTCCACGTATTTTGAGGCCAAGCGCTTCAACCAATAGGAGAGCTGGGAGTTGTTATCTTGCGCCTGCGCTCAATGAGTGAACGCTGCCTTTATAAATAAAATATCAGTTTGACATATATGTATGTCTCTTTTCAATAAGATACCGCCTGTAAAGAGAAAGAGATGGAGAGTGTGTTGGCGAGAATTAACCATCAAACGACGCCGACGCACGCAACAGGCTTGTATTCTGCTTGTATTCAGATGAGATGTCGAATATCATGTTGAATAGTAATAACAACATATCGTGCTTTTGATTGCTCTGTGATCTGTGGTAGTTTTCTGCTGCCCAAGTGCAAGTTATTTACGCAATTTTCGTGGTGTTGCCAGAGTTATTGTGATGAACAGCTGGTGAAAATACCACCTTTACACAATATACTCTCGCTCTGTTATCCGCGATTGTTTTTTTTCTCATGTTACTTTATCATTACTTAAGAAATATATACATCCGACATTCCTACACCTAAAAACTTATCAGCGAGTAACCATAAAGTGCGTTTACCACAACAACGTCAGTTAAATATCGTGATTTTGCTACATCCATAGGCAGTTTCATCTGCACCGGCAATTTGAATGCGCCCGGTCTTAGAGACAATAAGTCAACACGATAAACTGTTAGACTGCTATCTCTGCGGTTTGGACTACACTGCGAAGAAGTATAAGCATGTGCTGTTCGGTTGTTTCTGCGACTTCTGTGCTCAACCAGTCTGTAGCAACTGATCTGGTGTGAAAACCGCGACTGAACTCAGAGCTGTTTTGCTTCAAAATCGGGCAAGCATCTTGTGGTTCCCTGAATGTAAGATAACCAATCTAAACCAGCTTAAGATTGGCAAGTCTGATTTAAGCACCAAGCAACATAATCAGAAAAACTCCGCATTATCTCTCCCTATTGAGGCACTTCATGTCGAAATACAATAGCTCACAAAACTGCTAAAGGAAGTTGAGGACAAAAACGATATCCACTAAAATAATAACGTGCTTTTGTCTAAAATGGTGGCTTTCCTAGAGAAAGACATCCAAAAGCAAGTCAACCATGATGCCAACCCAAAGTACCATCAGGCAAATCAAAACAGCCCTACTCCCGATGCAAACCCAAACTTTGAGGAGCTCCTGAGGGAACACTCCTGCCGAGAAAATAGGAAGAAGAACTTTATCCTCTGGAATTGTGATGAAAATGTTCAAGATATCAGGGGTGTAGCCATGGACGTTAAAAGGCAATGCTCTCCTGATCATAGTATTCCCATTGATCAACTGGATGCCTACCGCCTAGGTAGGGTAACCGAGGGCAAATGCAGACCAATTAGGGTTATGTGTGGAACAATTCATGCAGCCTCGACCGTTATATAGAAAAGACTTAAATCTAACCAAAATTTTACCCCCGTATCAGTCAGCGACGACAAGACCTCTCGGCAACTTCAAGCCCACCGAGATGCCAGGAGGATTCTGAGAGAGGGATTAGATGTAGGCGAGACCAATCTCAGGATTGTCTATCGTGATGGTGTTCCAAAGATCATTTCTCTTAACGACCAAGATTTAAACTAATAACGCCCAACGGAAGTACAACCATTCTATACCAAAATGTTGGAGTGTCCCTTCAGGCGAAAATCATGTAGTGGCCGTGTCTGAAACATGAATTCAGGAAAGAGTGCATGATGCTGAACTGTTCGGCAATGAGTACCGAGTCTACCGCAAGGATAGGGACCTTGAGGATCTGCCTGCGACCAAGGGCGGCTGGGTGCTCCTGGCTGTCTGGCGTGACATCCCATCCGCCAGAATTGGTTATAAGTTAACCATTAACTCTCAGATTATGTTTATTTTTGTAATTTACATGCAGCCAAACTCTCCCCCGGGCCACTATCGGACACTATATGATTATTTATTCGCTGTTAGCCTTATTCATAACAATGAGATGGTCTTGGTGGGTGACTTTAATTTAGACTATCAGGTATCCGACATAGGCTTATACTCCAAACTCATACTGTTAAAGGACTTTATGGTATATTTCGATTTAACTCAGTTTAATAACATTTCTAACTCTCACAACCGCGTCCTTGACCTTGTCCTTGCCAACTTCCCCTGCTCTGTTAGAAGAGAAGTGATGCCTCTTGTACCTCGCTACAATTTTCGCAAAGCCAATTTTCCATTATTATATCACCTTAAATCTGCGACCGATTCGGATTTTCTCGCTGCCTTTTCCGACGTTAATGGGGCTGTCTCGGCAATGCACGAGAAGATCTACGACCTCATTGATCGGTCAGTTCCGCTGTTTTGTTCTCAAAAATGTAAATACTCCTACCCTTGCTGGAATACTAGGGATATTATTAAACAACTGAAGGCCAAGTCTGGCCTGCACGAGAAGTGGATAGTTTCTAAATCCCAAACTGATTATAATGCCTTTAAAATAATGCGTGCAAATATCAAAATTAAGATCGACTTAGCATACAAAGAGTTCATTGCACAAACAGAGGACTCCATTGTGAATGATCCAAAAAAATTCTGGAAATTTATTCGACAGAAAAAAATACTTCTCGTATCCCCGGTGAAATGTTTTTCGGCGACGCTGCCTTCGACTCTCCCAACGGCATTGTGAACGCTATTGCTGACTACTTCAAAAGTGTCTATGTTGATCCCTCTCCTACCAATGATCATGAATCTACTGAGAGTGATAATGACAACTCACAAAACATAAATATTCTTGCCCATGACAATACAGACAATTTATCTGCTTTAAAAGGTCTTAAAAATAAGGAAACTGCAGGGTCAGATGGCATTCAGTCATTTCTTCTGCGGGATATCATCATCAAATGCTATATCAATCTTATGGAAGACGGTAAGGAATATTATTACCAAATTTTCAACAGAAGAAGCATCTCCTACTTTATTTATTTGCGAGATAATTTCTTCGTAATTAATTTTCGAGGAGCTAGATTGAGCGTGGTGTTGCATAGGGAAACACACTTGTTGGTTGCAATTATTGTTAAATTGTTACTGAAACATACAGAGAGTTTAAAACACAAGAACGTGACTATAATTGTTGATCATAAATTACTTCAACTTATATGATCATCTCGCGAAAACTTTAAAAAGGATTTTTAAATCTACTTTTACGCTTTTTATGTCTGGTATTTTTAAAAAGTCGATTTCAAAATGTTATGTTTTTCTATAGTGAAGATTATACAGTTACTGGTTACCGGTATATTCCACTCAAAACTTGGCAACTGTAAAATCAGTAACTCAGCAACACAAAACGTGCCCGTTTTGCAATATTTCACCTTCTGGAACTTATTTAATTTTAATGATAGATTATTTTTGCATTTAAACTAACTTACTAAATGAAAGCAATACATCACCAATTTTGAACAACTTAATTGATTTTAAATGAAAAATTTTCACAAAGTTCCCAGGCAAATCAAACACCTCCACCCAGACCAAAGAAAATCGCACTTAATGGTAGGTATTCAAGAAAAAATCGTATCACAGCTCACAGTTACTTTTACTAGCTAGTTACTAACCCAAACTATGGTGGCTTAATTATTAAAAAAACTGAATAAACCTAAACTTAAAAAAAAAATTTAGGAAAAGCCTCGTTTCCTAGACTATATTCTAAGAAATTTACGTATTTTGTAGAGTTGATATCTGTAAATAGGAGAATTTTAACTTAACTTAACCCTTAAATGCATGATTTTGTATTTTTAAAATTAAATAAAATTTATTTAATGTAATTTGGCAGTTGTAAACTAGGAAAAATAATTCAACAAATAATTTCCTACTTTCCCGTTTATTATAAATAAAATATAGCAGTTGCCGAAAGTCTAGTCAACACATTCAAATAACTACTAGTCAGTGTAAAAACAGTTAGTTTTTGATTGAGATACAATGGTGACCCGTCCTACTATCTAAAAGGAACACTCCTCCCTTGAATTTATTTCTATCACTTTTTTTTTCTATTTTCCAACGAATGAAGATATTTGCATCACACATTTACTATATTTCCGAACGAGGAACGAAGCATCAACTCCATCAGCATTGGAAACATACTTACAGCAAGTACCACATGGTTATTTTTGAGTGCAGCGACAGTTAGCAATTTGGTATCCGATTTCTTCGTATGGTCCCGTAAGCATATAATAATTAATTTCCATGATAAAAGCGATAAATTTGAATTCGCTCAATATCCTTGCAAACTCTTAAAACTAATTTGCCGGTATAACTTCAAGATCTTGTTGGCTTTCATCTTCATTTGACTTATCCGTCCCATGCATTTAAAGCAATAAGCGTATCCTGCGCCCCCGCCAAGATAAAAACCTTAAAACCTCATTTGTGGAGTTTCATTGGCATGTATTGTTCAAACCTAAATTTTGCTACATAAGTACAATAGAAAAAACTCATTTAGCAAATCGATAATTGGTTGAATCTTTTGCAAACTGTCATGATCTAGTTGGTCCCGGGGGATAAAAGTATTATTGTCATTAAAATTAATAATTGGCAAATCTTCTCGAACAGTTCACTGATATTTCAATTTTTATTTGAAGAAATTCTAAACTTTGAATTTAATATGACCGTGAACGGAGTTTCGAATGCCATGAAAGAAAGTTGGTCTTCACTTTGGACTAATGTTTTTCTTTGGAGGTAATATTTCTGTAGATATAATTTTTTTCGGTGTTTTTTTCCCTGCTTACTAGAGGGATATCAGAAGTCTCTCCAGGATTTTCTAATTCATTATTTCCTCTTTATTCTTGTAGGTGATTTGTTATTTCTTCTTGTTGATATTCTGTTATTTCTTCTTCACCCTTCTCCTCAGAATGCGGTAAATATGTAGAGTAAACTAAACTATCCGTTCACTCAACTTACTTTCGAAACCAGTGAAGGGTTCCCAAAACCAACAATATCTTATCTCGTCCAACTGGTTCCTTTCACGTGGAAGCTCTATTTGAAGCCATTCTGCAAAGTCTGAGGAAAATTGATACTTTATTCAAAGAAATATGTATTATGATCTCTATTTTTTAAAGCTTGAAATAAAACTTTACTAAAAAATGCATGCTGTTTCCAAAACCGAATCAAAATAGATAACTTTCCGTGAACTCACGTGATGTTGCCAAATAGATACCTGACAAAAACCTAGGTTTTTATAATCACAAAAATAAAATATTTACTATTTGGTACAATATATATACTGGGTAACATAGCTATTCTGATGTCCATGGTATTTTTTCTAATCAGAAAGCTATTAGTAACACGAAAATATAATAATGCCTTTCACAAACAACTAGTCGTGTCTACCGATCATCACAAGAATAACCTAATGACTAAAAACCAAGCATCGCGCAGAATCGAGCGAGTTATTCGTAGACAGCTCTTTACCAGATATGTATACTAATGGATACACTATTCTTAGCCGTGTATTTCCTTTCACATGATCTTGTAGCCTTTTAAATTTGTAATGCTTAAGGGCAACGATATGCATTTAAAGGGTAATAAGATTCAATTAACAGTTATTTATCCCAATGCATTTTCGTAAGGAAAGCGAAAAGTTTTATTGTATTTTCTTCAAGGCTTCAAAAGTAGCTTTACCTATACGATTATTTTTTTCAGCTAATTTACAACAAACTTATTTACCGCAACCTGCATTAGTAGAGAGAGATAATGTTCAAAACAAGGATTCAAAAACGTTGAAGAGTCAATTTGATTACACCACAAAAGATATTGCTGAAGCTCCAAGGAAAAATACAAGCGTCACGTATAGTTTTGATAGAAGCGAATTGACAAAAAGTTTTGCTGAGAGACAAATTGAAAATGCAAGAAATCAAAGTGAGTATTCTAAATTTAATCTGAATTGAACACAAAAAATAAAATAAAGTTCTGTAAATTTAAATAGTATGTATGTGTTCGCCGAATTATATTTAATCAATATGTGGTCCGAAACATGAACATCAATGACACCTGTACTCACTATATCTTCCCAGTTAGAGAATATTACATCTAAACTGCTTTCGAGCAAGAAAAATTTCACTTAAATTTTAAACTAGATACTTTTTTTTAACCAGTTAGGAAATGGATCTCCAGTTTTTAACGGTTTCTAGATTTATCTTCTAGTGTGCGTTGTATCGTGCAAACAATTATTATACTTGTGTTTCTGAAGGGCGGATATATTATTTTATGGATGAAAGTTTTAGTTACTTAGTTTACCTTTTTATATGTAGTTAATTTAAGTAGCACTTTTGCTTTATGGCGTTATCAATTTTCACTGATTCACTTTTTAAGGTTGCCTCATCAGAGTGGCTTTTTCCTTTCAATAGTTCGCACTGATAGGTCTTTTTTAAACGTAGCTGATTAGAGTGGCTTTTCCCTTTCGGTACTTCGCACTAATGGGCCTTTTTCAAACGTACCTGATCATAGTGGCTTTTCCCTTTCTGTAGTTCGCACTGATAATAAAGTGAGAGGTTTGATCAGCCAGAAGGGCCTTTCCCTTTCGGTAGATCACACTGGAGACCAAAGTCTGCACGTATGGGCTGCTGCACAGCTTTTTATACCAAACTTTGACCTCCAATTCGAGTATTGTTTTGAATTGTCAACAGGGTTAATGATAACAGTTTATACTTTAATTAATAACAATTTATAATTGAGTTTCAAGGTTAAGCTTAAACTTTCCACTGTATGATTTTATTTTAATGGACATGGCAGTTGACACATGCTCTTCCCTTAGAAAACGACGGGCCGCGGAGTTTATTACCAGATATGCCATTTCCTTACTCATATAATTATAACGAGGTGAATGGAAAGCAACATCGACGAAATGTTTTAATTGTGGGCATAGAGGACACATATCATCAAATTGCCCCGATAAAGCAAAAGGAGTGAAATGTTTCAAATGCCAAGGATTCGGCCATATTTCCAGTAAATGTCCTAAGATAGTGGGAGAGAGTTCCGGAACACGTAGAGGTGTTAACTTTGTCGAAGCTGTCCCAAAGTTTTCTGTAAACTTGGTGATTAATGACGTGAAGTTGACGGCTTTATTCGATACCGGCAGCGATATTTCTGCAATTAGAGAAGATATTTATGAGCAGTACTGCGCCGCCGATAAGTTAGAAAAAGATCAGATCTGTTTGAGAGGGATCGGTAACACAACAGTAGCACTGTAGGATCATTTGTAAAAGATGTGATGGTTAACGACGAAACAATTAGGTTGAAAATTCACGTTGTTCCCAAAGATGCTATAAGTTTTACAGCTATTGTTGGAAACAATTTATTATTGCAAGCGGAAGTAAGGATTAGGGAAGACGGGATAATGGTTTATAAAAAAGAGAAAGAAAATTTTTTGATGTTAATAAATAGTGACGAATGTCCAAAAGAGGACGAAATTGAAGTTAGTCATTTACAGAATAATGGACATAAAGAAAGGTTGTTGGAATTAGTAAGAAGTTATAAGCCGGAGAAGACTATGTCGACTGACATAAAAATGAAGATATTATTGAAAACAGAAGAGCCCATTTACCAAAGACCACGAAGACTTTCACCTTCTGAGAAAATAGAAGTCGATAGACAAATAGAGGAGTGGTTAGAGGAGGGAATAATTCGGTCAAGTTCATCCGAATTTGCTTGTCCTATTATAGTCGTGGTAAGAAAGAAAAACGGAAAAGCTAGAATTTGCTGTGATTTCAGAAAATTAAATAGCAATATTATTAAGGACAGATTTCCCTTACCACTAATCGAAGATGTGATGGACCAATTGCAGGGGGTAAAATTTTTCAGTACAATCGATCTGAAAAATGGATTCTTTCATATACCGATGGACGAGAACTCAATTAAGTATACAAGCTTTGTTGTTCCTACCGGACAATATGAATTTTTGAGATGCCCTTTCGGTCTGTGTAACAGCCCTGCGATATTCCAAAGATTCGTCAGCCATATTTTCAGGGAGTTAACGGCGAAAAATATAACTCTATATTACATGGATGATGTGATAATACTCAGCGAAACAGAGGAGGAAGGCCTGGAACGGCTTAAAATGGTTTTAGATGTTGCTAGAGATTATGGACTTGAGATCAACAAGAAAAAGTGTCAGTTTTTGAAGAAGAGAGTTAATTTTCTGGGGTTTATAGTCGAAAATGGGAAAATTCAACCGTCTGACGAGAAAACGTTGGCAATAAGGAAGTTTCCTCAGCCTACGTCTTGTAAGCAGGTGCAGTCATTTTTGGGACTCACCGGATACTTTCGAAAATTTATTTCAGCATATGCGATTATAGCAAAACCCCTGAGTGATCTCTTAAGAAAAGAACAACCGTTTTTATTTGGTGAACTGCAGATACGAGCTTTCCAGAAATTAAAAGAGCTTTTAACAACACAACCAGTCTTAGCAATATACCATCAAGGACGTGAAACGGAATTGCATACGGATGCGAGTAGCCATGGATATGGTGCATGTCTATTACAGAGATCAGACGAGGACCACAAGCTACATCCAATCTACTATATGAGTAGGAAGACCACACCCGCCGAGGAGAAGTATAGTAGCTATGAACTGGAAGTTCTTGCTATTATACAAGCTGTGAAGAAGTTCAGAGTTTATCTTTTAGGGATACCTTTTAAAATTGTAACTGACTGTTCTGCGTTTCAAAAAACATTAGCAAAAAAGGACCTAACCACCAGAGTAGCGAGATGGGCACTATTTCTCGAAGAATATAATTATGAATGCGTTCACAGGAAGGGAAATAGAATGGCTCATGTAGATGCGCTCAGCCGCAATCCACCTATTATGATGACTCTGAATGGGGTAACGCCGGAAGATGGTATGATACAAAGAATAAGACAGGCACAAGAGAAAGATGACCACATAAGAGCTATTAAGCAAATATTGTGCACCGAGGAGTATGATGATTTCTTTATGAAAAATGAAGTACTGTATAAGTACGAAGATGCTAAGGAGTTACTAGTCGTACCTAAGAAAATGCAGTGGGAAATTATTAAGAAAATGCATGACGTTGGACATTTTGCTGTTACCAAAACGGAGGAGATGATAAAAAGAGAATTTTACATACCGAGGATAAAGGAAAAAATCCAAGAGTGTATTAGAAATTGCATACATTGTATATTGGGTAGTAGAAAAGAAGGGAAGAAAGAGGGAATGCTTCACCCGATTTCTAAAAACGATTATCCGTTGCAAACTTACCATATAGATCATCTTGGACCACTGGTTTCGACAAGTAAAAATTATAAGCATATACTATTAGTTGTTGATGACTTCTCAAAATTTACTTGGATTTACCCAATTAGATCGACGACTGCGAAAGAAACCTTAAACTGCTTGAGACGGCAACAGAAGGATTTTGGAAATCCTTGAAGAATAATCAGCGATAGAGGAACCGCATTTACAGCACAGGAGTTCGAAGATTATTGCAAGGAAGAAGGAATACAACATATTTTGATTACAACAGGGGTACCGAGAGGCAATGGCCAGGTGGAGAGAGTCAACCGGACCATAATTCCCGTATTAACCAAACTAAGTATGGATAACCCGGCAAAATGGTTTAAATACGTTGACAAGGTACAAAAGACGTTAAATTGTACATATCAGAGAAGCATTGACATGACACCGTTTGAAGTTTTATTTGGAACAAAAATGAAAAACAAAGAGGATTTAGCAATTAAGGAGGTAATAGAAAAAGAGGTCATAAGTCACTTTAATGAGCAACGTGAAGAAATAAGGAAAGAGAGCCGAAGGAAGATTTTGGAAGTTCAGGAAGAAAATCGCAAGCGGTACAACTTGAGGAGACGGAACCCCAAGTCTTATCAGAAAGGAGACTTAGTGGCGATCAAACGAACGCAGTTAGGACCTGGAATTAAACTAATGAAGAAATACTTAGGACCTTATGAGATCACTAAGGTAAAAAACAACGATCGATATGATGTAGTGAAAATTGGACATCATGAAGGTCCGATGAAAACAAGTACATGCGCTGAATACCTGAAGCCCTGGGTTGACAATACCAGTGAATCCGAGTCGGATTCGTAGTCAGGGTGGCCGAGTGTAGTATCCGAGTCAGCCGGCAGAATATTAAAGCCGCATTAATACAACAGCATATCGCAATATTTCCATATGTAGCATTTATTTTATTCGATTCTTTATGTCTCTATAATTAAGCAAAGCATTGCACCGATTGACACACGGCTATTTTTAGATCGAAGGTCGCCGGAGGGGATTGAGATCGCTTCGGGTTGAGACACCATCGGAGGGGGTGTTATACTTTTTACTGGGTAGTTCTTAGGGAGACGAGCGAGAGATAAGTTCGCGTGACGCGCGCCTTTCGAAAGACGTTCGAAAGGTATTTCGTTAGACGTAACGAATATATTCTTATCTGCTTAATTTTGGTAGACGACCATTTTGGGGGAATACACTAACGAGTGCCAATAAAGCTGAGACGCGGCTACTTGGGCATTAAGTATTGTATTATGTCTGTGTGCGAGACATTATTTATTAAATAATATAAATATAAGTTTGTGTGACGTAAGCCGTACGTAAGCAAGTACTTTGTAACTCTATGTCAACGCGACGTGCCTTTGGTTGCTAGTTTCCTGTGTTAATCCTTCGTACATCAAATAATAGTTATTTTCATATTAAATACCAAAGTATCCACTCGGAAAATTATCCAGGACCTTTTATTTCATTACCCTTGGACAACATACATAAAAAACCTACACTAATAACGGATACCACTAAAAATCTAAATAAACTAAATAAAGATGTCGCGGGGTTGGAATCTAAACTGATGGAAACGCTACCTAACAACATTTTTCAGAGTTTTAAAAACCTTATTAATCAGCAAACTGAAAAATTTTTTACTAAGGTCAAAAACAAAAACATAACTAAGATAAATAGGCTTTTATCAAGCAGTAATAAACCAAACTTGTGTATAAAAGAACGTTGGGTAGAAAATTTAACAGATGAAGAGATTCCAGATTATGTTAGCGAGGTTCTAAGTTTGGGGCCAAATTTCGCGGCTCCTATTCAAGTTTCAAATGACATACCAACCCATGATATTATTTGTAACATAGAGAATTGTTTATCTAATTCGGCGTTGACTGCAAAGGATGAAATTAGGGCAAAATGTTGTAACGTGTTGACAAATTTTAAAAACAAAACCAAACTAGGGTTCGAAGATAAATCTTTAAATAAAAAAATAAAACAAACAAACAGCTTTCTTAGGGAACGTTCTGACCTACTGATACTGAAACCTGACAAATCAAACAAAACCGTAATAATGTACGAACAGGACTATAATAGAAAAATGACTACACTTTTGCAGGACGAGGCGACCTACAAACAAATAAAAAATGACCCAACCATCCCATTTCAAAAAAAAAAAATAATGTTTTGGTTAAGCGCTGGGACGAGAAGGGGTATATCTCGCCGGAAACCGCCAAAAATTTAAAAATAAATAACGCTACCGCGCCAAGGATATATGGACTCCCGAAGTTACACAAGGAGGGTGTGCCTCTGAGACCTATAGTATCGTGTGTTCAGTCCCCTTTTAATTTTCTCTCAAGGTTCTTAAAGGATATCCTCTCAAAAGTTATTAACAAAAACCAATTTTACATTAAAGACTCGTTGGATTTCAAAAATAAAATTAAAAATATAGTTTTACCTGCCAATTATAAATTAGTTTCTCTAGATGTAATATCCATGTACACGAACATTCCAACACAGCTGGCCAAAAACATAATAAAAGAAAAGTGGAATGATATAAAAAAATTCACCGACATACCTCTTAACGAATTCCAAGAGGCTATTGAGTTGACTTTGGAGTCCACGTATTTTTTGTATAGAGATGCTGTGTATAAGCGGATTGATGGATGTGCCATGGGTGCTAGCATCTCCAGTGCCATTGCGCAGCTTGTGCTGGAGAACCTAGAAGAAACGATAATACCAAAACTCGATTTTGACCTCCCGTTTTTCTATCGTTACGTCGATGACTGTGTGACTGCGATTCCTGACGAAAAAATCAACTATGTAGTGGAAATGTTCAATAGCTATCACAAAAAAATACAATTCACTTCTGAATCTGAAGAAAACAATAAAATAAATTTTCTTGACATCACACTGCATAATAGCAATAATAAAATCAAAACGGAATGGTACACCAAAAAAACCTGGTCTTCGAGATATATGAACTACAACTCACATCACCCAATCGCGCAAAAGAAATCTGTCATCATAGGGTTGGCTGATAGAGCTATTCAACTCTCGGACATCGAATTTAGGCCACAGTCAATAAAAAAAGCAAAACAAGCGCTACTCACAAATAACTTCCCAAAAAATTTAATAGACTCGGTTTTCTCAAAAAGAATACACAAATTCTATAACAGAACAAACTCCCGAAATAATACAGAAAATAACAAAGATAATAAAAATTATTTAACTTTCCCATACATACGGGGGCTATCCGAGCAATTCACACATATCTTTTCAAACCATAATATAAAAGTTGCTCACAAAGGCCACAATCTTTTAAGTAGTTGTTTTAGCAAACTAAAAACCAAAACACCCCCAAAAAACAAAACACATGTGGTATATGAAATCCCTTGTAGGGATTGCAACAGCGTGTACGTGGGTCAGACAAGTCAATACATACATACTAGAATTCGTTCCCACAAGTATGACAAAAAAAAATCAAACTGCCCTCAGTAAACATGAAGCACAACAGAAACATACTTTTGACTTTGAAAACACAAAAATCCTAAAAACTGAACTACATAAGAAAAAAAGAGAAATTTATGAGTCAATAGAAATAAAAAAGAACAAAAACGCTATAAATGATAAAAGGGATATAAACCTCTTAAATAAAATATATTTTGATCTGATATAGATAAGCAGTCTCTCACAAACTAATATCGGGACGCCATGCCAACCTTTTTTTTTTAATTAAATGTGTGTGAGTATAGTCATATTTTTATTTCAATGAACCTAAAACCCAAGAAAAGTAAAGTAACTATA
>MU182691.1:124220-152140 GCA_016904865.1 Pissodes strobi
CATGTATATGCTATTGTATTAATTACGTTATTTCTATGTTTTATTATTTAATGTCTTCATTTTTTCTATGTGGGTTGACATACTACATTTCTATCGATAGATAGATCCGCTTATTTTAAATCATTTAATCTATCTCTACGTATTTTGTCTACATATTTTAACTATCTCTATGTATTCTCTATGTTTTTTATTGGCCGACACTTTGCTGATGTATTCTCTTTAATATTACCTCCTATCTTTAACTTTAACTTATTTTCCTTTATTTCTATTATTACTTTAGCTTACTATCTTCTCATATACTGTCTACTTTTCCCTGTAACTTTATATATGCCCATCTATAGCTTCTAGTTTCATCTCCTTGGTCCTCATTTGAAACGCTAACATGCTTTTCTAAGACTTTCCCTGTACGGTATTAGTCGGAAACAATTGCATTCTCATTATAACTTTACTAAAGTTTCATTTCTCCATCTAAACTTTATAATTCTCCATATATGACCTGTATATAAAACTTTTCTAGTTTAATTTTTCTTTATACGCACCTTCTATATCTTCTATTTGGACGCGTACATGTTTTTATTATGACTTTATCTAGTAACTCAGATAGTGGTCAGTAACACTTGCGTTCCAAATTATGGTTCTATCTTTCTAATGTATCTCTGTTTGCTCTATTTCCTTCTCTAGATACCTCTAATATTTCGCTCTTTGCTTTATTTTCTACAATATCTATTTTCCATTTTATATCTATGTACTCTATTTTCAACTTTAAGTACATATAGTTTCCATTTTAAATGTATCTTATATTTTTCTATATGCTCTATGCTACTTTTTCTCACTCCTAATTGTCTTATTATGATTTTCCCTAATATCTAAGGTATTTATCATTTAACCTGTAATTCGAGTATTGTTTTGAATTGTCAACAAGGTTAATCATAACACTTTATACTTTAATTAATACCAATTTATAATTGAGTTATTAAGTTCAAACTTTCCACAGTATGATTTTATTTTAATGGACATGGCTGTTGACACTATTAAATTTTCTTTCGTACGGCATCGCCAGCGCTTCGCGTTCGCGTTCGCTGCAAATCGCTCAACTAGGATGCCCCGTTACTCGTAGCACTCACCATATTACCTCCAAACCAAAACCACAGTTTTATAATATCTATAGACTCTGCCAAAATCATCCGAGTGTATTAAGTTAAATCGAGTTTCGTCGCAAAATTTGAGCATGCCAATCTCTGTCTGGCCCAGTTCAGACGTTTGCGTCTATAATTCTGCAAAAGCGGAACACATTTGGCTCGTCTGCTTGCTCTGAAATAATCAATAAATACAATAATCAATAAATAGTAAATCTCGATTCAACTTAATACACTTGGATGAAAGGGTTTAGGTTTGGTGGTAAGACAAGTTTCATTTTAGGAATAGTGTTGTGTTAGAAATAAATAAAATTGTTTCAAAAACTGAATTTAAAAAGAATATATTTAAAAAGAAAATTACACACACAATTTTAATATACCTGTAATGCGATATTAGAGAATTATATATAAGGAAAAATATTGCTTAATGTGTGGGCGAGCACTTGCCAATACAAAACACTCGTGAAAAATTGTGAGATACACTTGTATCTATAAGTGATTATAAGTAGGCTACTGCACACAACATTTACATTTTTTTTTTATTGAGCATAAATAAACTTTCCGTAAGGTATAATGCTCAATTTTAGTTTAAAGTTTGCGCGATACAACGCACAGTGGGGGTTTAGTTACTAAAAAGTTGAAAAAAGCAAGGTTTTACAAAAAAGCGATATCTCCAAAAATGTAGCAGGTGTCAAAAATTGACATACAACTTTCTTTGTTGCCTAGACCAATGATTCAATTGACGTACCGTGACAAAATTTAAAAAAGTTGTTATTGAGGTTACATGTTATTAAAATTTGAGCAAAGACCATCGTGTTCTTTGACACCCTGTATATTGAAAAAAATCCAACATAGGGATTTTTTCCTAATGGACAAATTTATTAACCATTAGAAACCGGAGGTCGATATCAAGTCAGGTTAAGAAAATACATATTTAATTTTAAATTTAGCGAAATTTTCCTTGCTCAGAAACAAAATAAATGACCAGCAACAGAGAGTGACATGCTTCCGTGATTCATACAGGAAAATTTATAAATTGATTAAGCCATATTTATATTGGCTAAATATAATAGTGAAGTCGTTTATGAATGTTATGTCATTAAAATCACCGAGGCAAAAAAGTTGACTACACAATTTATTATTGAGAAAAGCCACTAACTCGTTTAGTCTCGAAATAAAATCTCGAGAAATAGACCACGAAATAAAACGCGAGACGAGAATTTCGCATCTCGCCTATATCACTAATAATTATGAAATATTTTTAAAAGTAAACCAATAGCAATTTTCTATGATAGTTCATCTTCTGTACGTACATTTGCATTTATTACCTGCTGATTCGATTACGCCTACAACTACTTGAACATTCATTTTGACAATTCATGTTCATTGCTTTGAAAAACATAATCCATGAGCTTGTTAGAAGATCTTTCGTGAGATACTATTGATTGACCATGAACTGACGACCCACCTACTTTGAAAGCCCGCCTAGCCCATGTACCCTAAGAAAATTTCAATTTTGTATTCGTTCCTGATAACATCTCCTAGAGTTACTCCTGTTTCTGGGAAAATCATATCAGATATTGCTACTACAAACTTATTTCTAAGAAACAATGTAAAGTTTGCAAATACAGTTTTCTTCGATTTTACACGTTCCATAAATTGTTTTGATTGTGGAATATACTGTCGTCCTAAAAAAGGACCACCTCATCTGCACATTATACCATATTGAGTAAAGCGAATTAAAGTTTAGGAAACGTTTAAAATGTGCACAAATTGTTATTACGGTGCAAATGAAAATAATTTCACTTTATGAGAATGAATCTTCAAAAAAACTGTGATTTCTTATCTTTTGCCTAAAAAAGATGGACACTGGGGAAACGAATTCAATTTTTACTAGAAAATGGTAAGAAAAACTACAGAATCGACTCAAGTTAAATTCACGCGTTGTTTTTTCTGAGGATAATTCCAAAATAATAACCAGTTAGTTCGCAATTTAATTATCACATAAAAAGAATAATTATTATTCTAGCCAGAGACAGAAAACCCTCTACAATATAACAATAAATAGTTTATGGAAATGAACTAATTATAAAAATAGAAAGAAACCTTCTCATTTATATTCCTCAAAGTTTTTCCATAATTGATACCTATTTGAAGGAATTATAGTTCTGAGAGGAAGAGTTTCTTTTTTACTTTTAGGTACTCCATACGGTGATGTAAGTACATTGGGACTGAAAGGTCCTTTCTTAAAAAAAAATGAGTTGTTTGTCAACTTGTACAGGGTGTCCCAAATTCGAGCCTCATCATTGGGATCTCGGAAACTAGAAGAGATACGAGGTAGGTTAAATGGAGGCAAAGTTGCGCAATTTGATGCTGATCAAAATGCCGCCTTAAAAGTTAAAAAATTTCGAATACTTCCGAAGATATTTAGAAAAAACCGAATATTCGCGATTTAATTTTTATTTTTTATGACTCTACTTGAATAGATATGACAAAATAAATTTCACATTCTCATTGCTACTTTTTCTGTTCTACAAGATGGTGTTATCAGATTTAAATACGGCCCTGGATTTTTTATTATGGATTTTAAGAGCTTTTAATGTCCCAAAACCAATGATGCATCGCACTTATTGGAAAAATCATTTTAATGATTCCCTGGTAAAATCTTATCAAAAATATGTTTTCTGTCTCTCTCTAACACATGAGGTCTTATGGAAAATGCCATTAATATGAATTTTTCAAATAAGTGCGATACCTCATTGGTTTTGGGACTTTAGATGCTCTTAAAATCCATAATAAAAAATCCATGGCCGTATTTAAAAAAACAAAGTTGATGATGGCAGCTCAAAGACGAATCGTCGGTTTGAAAATCTGATAACACCATCTTGTAGAACAGAAAAAGTAACAATGAGAATGTGAAATTTATTTTGTTATATCTATTCAAATAGAGTCATAAAAAAATTAAAATGAAATCGCGAATATTCGGTTTTTTCAAAAAATCTTCGTAAGTATTCGGAATTTTTAAACTTTTAAGATGGCATTTTGATCAGCATCAAATTGCACAACTTTGCCTCCATTTAACCAACCTCGTATCTCTTCTAGTTTCCGATATCCCAATGATGAGGCTCGAATTTGGGACACCCTGTACTTTAAAGAAAAAGACGCCTTGCTGGGCAAAATTCGTGGTATTTTAGGCAAGTAAGGACAACGATCTAGGTTTCTTATTTGTGTTTGCGACCAAAAATCATGTTCTTTAAAAAAATCTCTACACTGCATAGTTTTGCTTTCCACATTTTTTTAATTCACTTTTCCGACAGCTATTGCGAAATCGTCAAAATCGTAAGTTTTCTTCTGCTTTTAAATGCCAGTTTCACCTAATGGTGGAAACTGTCGGAAGACATAAAGATATGTCCTGATTTGAAATGCTTGATACAAATATCTTCAGCAGCTATGGCGTCCGACTTTATAATATATACCAGGAAAGATAAAAAAAAAACAATTTTTGTTTTGCGCTTGGCAGTTATCAATCCAAAAAACAAAATATGACGATACCTCTGCGTTGCAAACAGACGCATAAAATAAGCTAATTATCTCTTATTTTCTCCATCCACCAATGGCCAATATAGCACAGCGCCTGATTTTACCAATGGAAAAGTATTTTAGATATAAAATATTAGTTGGAAGGGTTAGAGTTACTTTAAAATTACTCCCCGAATGCATCAAAACATTCAAGAATTTTATCAAAATGCATGAGGAAACTCCTTACATCTAGATTAGTATCATTTTATGTAATATTCTTGTCTTTTTGTTTAAATATTAGTTACTTAATGGTGTATTTATAGGTAGGTCAACGTTTAAATTTGTATACTTTCGTTTATTTATTTTCTTCGAACAACTGAATAATAAATCTGGAATTTTTTATATCTTGTTATAGTTAATATAAAAAATAAGAATCCTTCTAGATATATTAGGAAACACCATTGTATGTATTATCATTGTTAGTTAGATGTTTTTTGAAAAAAATTAATAAAGGGCAGGCCCGTATTTAAAACAATTTAATTGTGTTGATTTTAAAGCAAAATTTGGTTAAAAATTCTGATATTTTATAGAGAGAAAAAGTGAACCTTTCCAAGAAGTATTTAAATCTAAGGATATTTTATTTAAAAACAACATTTTGATAGCTTTTTAAGTTTTTTAAATATCTCTGAATGAATGAAATATTTAGCAACCCTACCAATGTATTCTGAATTAATTCGAAAAAAATACTTTTCTCTATGGTTTTTTATAGAGAGAAAAAAGTGAAACTTTGTAAGAAATATTTAAAGGACATTTTGTTTCAAAAATAACATTTTGATATCTTTTAAACTTTATTAAATATCTCTGAATTAATGAAATATTTAGCAACTCTGCCAATGTATTGTAAATTAGTCCGCATTTTTTCTCTATTTTAATGTCGTAGCTTCAAAAATAACACATAGTACTATCACTTCTATTACACAACCCATATATTACCCATTTATTAAGTTTATGTCATAGATCCATGTTTAGAGGTTTCGATAATATCAGCGCTTTGTAGAGTTGTAACTGTTTGATTTAGCGAAATTTAGAAAAATGTCTAGATATAAAAATCAATGCTAATATTTTATATACATATATTGAAGAACTCATAGTTCTGCGCTTGCATTATCTGCTTTTCTAACTGGCAAACTTGGATAAGGTGCCAAAAATAGCGTTATCCAGTCTGGACCCGCCATTTCTTTTTCTGTGGAAAAGCTGAGTTGCTTATTTGAAACTCTTTTAAAAAAATATCACTTTATAGGAGACTAGGTTCAGATATTATAAAACAAACTTTAGTAATAAATTTAAAGACTCAATAGTAGACTTTACGATCGGGAAAAAAGGAGATTTGTATTCAATTTAGCATCATATTGCTGGAACTAAATTTCTAAGGGATTCTCGTTAGCACACACTGTATGTATAGGTAAATGTACTTCTTATTTTATTTAATTTTCATAGCCCCAGATGTACATATTTCATTCAGACCCTATTCCCATTTTACAAATGGCGTTAATTTCTGTCCTCCCAAACACCACCTAAATGAGTCCAAATTTCTAGCGACGGAACCGAATGACTTAATACGGCCACATCTTATACGATAATAGAGCTACACTAGTGACAAAATGAATCTTTTGAACATTATTACAATGTGAAATTGAATTATTAACTACAGGTGAAGTTAACTTGAAAATTTAATTAAATCATTAAATTAGAGAACACATAAACTTTAATCTCTTATCTCCTTATAGTGAAATAAAATCATTTTGTTAAACCTGCATTTTTTAGTTCTGTTTTTATTTTTAATCACAATGATTTAATTACCTAATATTAATATATGAACAATTTTTCAGCTAAAGCTAATAAATAATCGGGTATTGATTAGTCCCACTAGACTGGTAACTAAATCTTTGCTTTTAAAAATAAAAACAGAACTAAAAAATGCAGGTTTAACAAAAGGTTTTAAAAAAAAATTGAATATAAAGAGATAAGAGATTAAAGGTGACGTGTTCTCTAATTTAATAATTTAATTAAATTTTCA
Organism: Pissodes strobi; assembly: GCA_016904865.1. Classification (NCBI taxonomy): domain Eukaryota; kingdom Metazoa; phylum Arthropoda; class Insecta; order Coleoptera; family Curculionidae; genus Pissodes; species Pissodes strobi. The sequence continues at coordinate 130,953 of MU182691.1, forward strand.
AGTTAACTTCACCTGTGTTTAATAATTAAATTTCACATTGTAATAATTTTCAAAAGACTCATTTTGTCACTAGTGTAGCCCTATTATCGTATAAGTTGTGGTCCTATTAAGTCACTCGGTTCCGTCGCTAGAAATTTGGAGTCATTTTGGTGGTATTTGGGAGGACGGAAATTTGTGCCATAAGTAAAATGAGAATACGGTCTAAATGAAATATGCACATCGGGGCTATGAAAATCAAATAAAATAAGAAGTACATTTATGCATAGCTACAGTGTGTCCCAACGAGAAACCCATAGAAATTTAGAATTAGTTCCAGCAAGCTAAATTTAATACAAATCCCCTTTTATCCGATCGTAAAGCCTACTATTGAGTCTTTAAATTTAGTACTAAAGTTTGTTTTACAATATCTAAACCCAGTCTCTTATTTCTTGTTATTAAATTATAATTAAAAGCTACAAAGTGTGTAACTACGTAACCGTATATAATTATAAGGGTTATATAAAGGCATGAACTTGGACCCTCTTATTACTGATTCATTAAAACAATAAATTCGTTTAAGTAATTTAGGGGTGGCAAGGGCCTAGCTGGTTTCTTGCTATTTAGAAATAATGTGTATTGGACTAACCTGAATCTGGTAAGTCCATTTGCATACTTAGAGCGGCTAGACATATAAATTCAAAATCTGTATTAAATATGAAATAATCTAGATGTTTAATTTATAATTATTTGCGGATTTCAAAACAATACGTTATATCTCATAAAATATTTCGGAAATAAACGATACTATTCACGATAATTCTACGTCTTTCCAGGCATAAAAAATTACTCTAAATTGTCCCCAGTAGATATTTTCAATATGATTTTGTGATAATAAAAGAAATATGTGTAGGGGAACCGAGAGTAAGACGGGAGAAAAAGAAAAGGCTGGTCCAGACTGGATAACGCTATTTTTGGCACCTCATTCAAGACTGGCAGTTAGAAAAGCAGATAATACAAGCGCAGCTCGAACAATGGGTTCTTCAATATATGTATATAAAATATTTGCATAATTTTGGAGATAATTTGCTTGGCAAGTAAAGTTTAATATCAAAAGCATATCAGTATTACTTGTTTTTATATCTAGACATTTTTCTAAATTTCGCTAAACCAGTTACAACTCTACAAAGCGCTCATATCATCGAAACCTCTAACATGGATTTATGACATAAAATTAATTAATTGGTAATATATAGGGTGTGTAACTGAAGTGATAGTACTATTTGTTATTTTTGAAGCTACGAGATCAGTTAAAATAGAGAAAAGTATTTTTTCGGACTAATTTACAATACATTGGCAGAGTTGCTAAATATTTCATTCAAAAAAGTTTAAAAGATATCAAAAAGTAGTTTTTAAAACAAAATATCCTTAGCTTTAAATATTTCTTACAAAGTTTCACTTTTTTCTCTCTATGAAAAACGATAGAGAAAAGTATTTTTTTCGCATTATTTTACAATACATTGGCAGAGTTGCTAAATATTTCATTCATTCAGAGATATTTAAAAAAGTTAAAAAGCTATCAAAATGTTGTTTTTAAAACAAAACATCCTTAGATTTAAATACTTCTTACAAAGGTTCTCTTTTTTCTCTCTATAAAAAACGAGATTAGAATTTTTGTACCAAACACAATTAAATTGTTTTAAATGCGGACCTCCCCTTTATTTAATTTTTCAAACAACCTCTAACTAACCACGATCATACACACAATGATGTTGGCCTAATGTAGCTAAGAATCTAAAGATACTTATTTTTTAAATTAATTATAACAAGATATAAAAAATTACCAGATTTATTTTTTAATTGTTCGAAAAAAATAAATAAACAAAAGTACACAAATTTAGGAGTTGACCTACCTACAAACACCCCAATAAGTAACTAATAATCAAACGAAAAGACAAGGATATTACACAAAATGATATTAACCTAGATGTCAGAAGTTTCCTCATGCATGCACAATTTTTGAATGTTTTGGTGCATTTGGGGAGTAATTTTATGGCAACTCTAAGCCTTCCAACTAATATTTTTTAAATCACCAATAGTATTCCATGGGTAAAATCAGGCGCTGTGCTATATTTTTGCCTTTTTTAATTTGCGTGCTAATAAATCCGATTTTTCTTACAAAAACTTGAAATGCGAATATTCGTCTAAATAACGAGATGTCGGCTTCGGCAGTTTGCTGAATTTATTATTTATGAATCTCACTAATATAGGTACCTACTGCTCAAATATTGTCACATTTAGAATATTTATTGGTGTTTTACGGTTACGACCTGTATGCCGTGACGCCACGACTTGATTGGCGTGGAAAAGCACTTTAGTTGAAAACATTAACAACGTCTATTGGTTAAAAGCTTAATGATAAAACATCAACAATGTCTATTGGTCGCACACTACATGAGGTCATATTATACCCGATTACTAAGGTGCGCATATTCTCTCGTTTAAGGCATATTTTTGAATTGTTTATATGTTCACTGATTTATAAATATAGTTTTTCTTAAGAGTTGTGTTGTGTTTCATTTATGATTGGTTTTGTATTAAGTACACTTGAACGACTTGACAGATTCTATTTTGAAAATTATCTTTCCCAGAACTTTGACAAATTCATGGTAGAATCGACTTTTACTACTGTGGGTAGGCAATCCCTGAGTCCACGAGCATGTGCCTGCGAAACTCATGTTTGGGTAGGGAATAAGATTTCAGGTTAGGACCTAGCGAACATGTGCTTTGCCGGATACTGATTTAGCTTATTACCAAAGTGTGCCGGGATGATGGTTTGCCAGCGTATTTACATAAAAAGTGCTGATCGTTGCACGTTTAAGGTTTATAATTGCTCGCGTTAACTGCTCGCGTTGTTTGTTTTTAATTTGTCTTTAATGTATACATAATATTTTCCAAGTTCAAGATCAACCTTAGGACAAGGTGATATTTACTTAGTAGCAGTATCAGACTAGGAGCCACAAGGGCGGCCCCGAACGGTAAATTTAAAAATCTCCTCGGAAAGTGACGCGGGGCAATCACCATTTTATAAAAATTACACGTTTTAGACGGTCAATACCGAAGAATTTGAAAGAAAATATTTTTTCCTAAGACAACCTATACCAATGAGAAAAAACGGTTAACTTTTCTAGACAATTCCATATATCAGACACATGTTGAACCACTAGTATTGTCTTGCTTTTAACATGCATGTATGTATATTAATCGTTTTCTTAAGAATCAAGAATATTTTTTTTAATTTTTATAAGTGATCATAGGAAAAATTGTGTAATTATTCTCGTGTAAAGGTCCATTTTCAACTTCGGAGGATTTACGCATTCGGCTAACACTTTGTGTTAAAAACCTCCTTCTTTGAGATCTAGTACTTTCCAATACTTGTTATGTAATATACCATATTATAGCCGGATCGGCACAGGCAAAGGGCTCCGGATAGCAATTAATATGAAAATGAGATTGGAATTTTTTGTTATGCTTTGTTACTTAGAAGTATTTTATTTATTTGAATGTGCCCAGATTAGGATGCTAACTAACATTGTACCTATATAGTTTTCGAAATGAGGGTCCATTAGATATTAAATTAATTTTCAAAATAAGTCTTACATAGGAATGATATCATTAGATTTGTCATAGTACATATTATAGTAATATTTCTCCATTTAATTTCGAGTTAAATTCAGCAATTTGTATCCATGTCTCGCTGTAGAATTTTGACCATTATATGCTTGCCACAGCTAAAAGTAAATACTATTTAATATTAGGTAAGTCTCCGGAAGGTGAATTCTAATTTGGTTCTAATAGTCTAAGCTAAAGCAAATTTTATATTGCAACTTAAGGATTTTCTGACTTGGGTCGTCTACAAGTTGATGGCGCCATTGAAATAAATAATCCCTCCCCCCACTCACCGGCATTTGGGCTAAGGCCTAATTTGCGCGCTTCGAAGAGAGCTCGTTCTGATCGTAGGCGTAGCATCATTAATTGCAAGTTTTATTACCTAATTTTAAACTTATCGTGAATGTATTCACTCTCAGTTTCTTCTAATCTGAAGTGAAACTAAATAAATAAAATTAGAAGATACTAAGCGTGACAACATATCTGTAAAAACTTAAAATTTTTTAGCTTTTGTGTCCTATATTTTCCAACTTTTATTATTTTCTGGCTGTTGGGAGTAGAAGAGGATAACTATCTTATTCTTTCCACAAGGAACAGCTCTTGGGTCCTATTGTTTTTTTTTGCACTAAATGAATGCCTTAATTCACTGTCTTACTGATTTTATGTCATTAAATACCATGATACTGTCCAAAACTGTTACTATAATTATTTGGAACGAATTCGCCATTAGGTAGTTGACGTATAAAAAGAAGTTCTGACAAATGTGCATGTGTCTTTTAAGAAACAAAAGTGTCCTCTAATCTTTCATGACTTTGAGGAGAAACAAACAGATAATGAAACAAAAATTGAAAAGGACTCAGATTATCTTCTAAGAAGGTCCTGCTTAGTAGTTTATGCATTTTAGTTGTTCACAAAAATTACCCTCTCTGGACTAAAGTTTACAAAATAAAGTTTGACTAATGTATTTTCATGTTTATATTTTTAGCCCAAAAGCCGAAACTCCAAGCAAAATCGTCCGATTTTCCAAAAATCACTCCTCCAAGAACTCCTACCCATATGAGGAAAATATTCAATAGTTTCAACTCGTGCGTCCTAGGGACCACTAACAATAAATCCATAGAAGACTTACCGAACGAATTTAAAAGTCCCTTTGAGCAGGAACTTAAAAAAGTCCATCTCAAAAATACCGGTTTGGCCAGCCGATTAGACAGTTTTAACAAAAATTATAAGTCGGAAGCAATTAATAAGGTAAGCTGCTGTAAAATGCATATTTTTCTTTGCCGGAGCGCGACATATAATAACTTACATATTACATATTATAATTAATATTTATAAACTTGCATCAAATATAGATTCTTATGCAAAGATGGATACACCGTGTGTAGCTGGCACTAGATACTCGCCTAACATTTGCAACTAATCATCTATAGAGGTTGCAGCATCAGTGTCAGTATCAGAAGGGGTGGCCCATGGCGGGCCTTGCACTTAGGCCATCTATTGGGCCTGTTGTGCCCTAAATCCGCATTGGAGACGTTCCAGAATGCCAGCCTTCCTTAGTAAAGCCCGCACCTATTGAAGCTAACATGAGCACTAAATCTGGCTCGATTGTCGTCGCGCCAAGGATTCTGAGCCTTGCCCACGCAAAGGCGAGGCATTTCTTAAGTAGATGGTATGGAGTCTCATCGTCCATCTACAATACCCCTCCTCTGCAATTCTCAGCAGAGTCAAGTGCTTGCAGTGCTCTGTAGAGAATCCTACCAAGACCCTGCACTCCGTCCTAGGTAGGCACAACAACGCGCAAGACTCTTCGTGCGCCCATGTATCATGAGCCTCGTCTGTCTCATCCCCGGAGCCATTTTCTTCCAGCTCCAAAGCTCTTTTGCGAACACTCTGGACCATCCCCACACAGGGATCAGGCCCTAAGTATCTACGTGCCGAGCGTTCTCTGTCTAAGGCGTCAGCAAGCTCGCTTCCTGGTAGAGCCGAGTGTCCCGGTACCCAGACCCGCGTAACCCTTTAATGCTTTGCCAGTTCAACACTACCTTACGAGCCGTGAGCGCGTGCGCCATGAATGCGGCCTTGCTGTCGGAGCAAAAAGAAAATCCTCCCGCCATGCCACCGACATTGAGGCTTAGCGACTCCCAAACCCAAATCATAATCGCATGATGCCCCAGGGCCTCACAGTACGCACCAGCTCCGGACAGTGTTCCCATTATGGTCCTAGGGAAGAGAAAGTTTAGCCTCTCGTGGAAGCCTATCTCAGGAACCTTCGCGTCACCTGACATACGCAGGATGGTTAGGTCCCCAGATAAGCCCAACCATATACCGCAATATCCATAACAGAAGCCACCGACGGAGGCAACCCCACCAGTACCTCCAGGGCCTTTGTGGGCATCGTGCTCATGGCCTCGGTGATGCAGTGGCATGCAAGTCGCTTTAATTTGTCCAGCACTAGTCTGGACGTCGTTTTCATGGATCAACAGACGACTGCTACGTGTATGAACATCGGAGCAACCATCGTCCTATAGATCCACAACATAGTTCTCTACCCAAGCCCCCAGCACCCTGCGACAAGCCCACAGAGCTCTGAAGGCCGCTGCGGTCTTGGGCCGAATGTGTTCCTGAAAGGTTCGTTTGGAGTCCAACCAAACACCTAGATACTTGACGCATTTCTTAAATACAGGAGGGGCGGTCCCTTCCAACGTGATGTTGGGATAGACTTCCAGCTTCCTTTTCCTGATAAACATGACCATCTCTGCCTTGTTGGGATTCGCCCTAAGTTCATTATCCCTACAACACTGCGAGAACCTTGTCGGTGATTCCTCCAGAAGCATCTGCATTATCCCTACCTCAGTAACTTGTGCCATAACCACAACGTCGTCTGAGAGATTTAAGAATGTATAAGATTATCACATTAATATTTTTTAATATATTCGAGAAAAATTGTCGGGATCAAATAAATATATTCAGATATTCTATCGTGGACTAATAAGTTTCAGGAACCCAATAAAGAGACAGCAACTCCACCATTCTTGCCATCAAGATGGAATCAAGTAGCTCTAAAAAAACCAGTAATTATTACTAGAAAAACAGTAAAACCACATCAGGCAAATGGTGGATATGACGAAGTAAAAGTTGAAAAGAAAGTGGATGAAAACATCAGTGTTGGTGTTCTAGAGAAGAGTGTATTTAAAAGTACGTAATTGGTATATCGCTTAACCATCACGAAATGACTGCTATTCCGTTCTATTATAGTTGTATACTTTTCTATGACTACGTAGTCGTTCGTTCAGAGCAGAAATTAGATTTTTTATTTGTGCATGTTTTTGCACCAAAATCACATTGCCCACAGAATCCTTCAAATGTCCACAGACACGCTCACAGTCGCCGGAGACAGCGGTGCTTCAGGCTCTGTCTGCTATGTTTTATGCAATATCGACATACATTTTTTGGAGTATTAGTTGAGTTTTTCCCCTTGGAGCGGGGTTAAGGGGGGTATGGTTACACACACATGTAACACGAAGCATAAAATTGGTTATTATATCGTTGTGTGTTTGGCATCAATGTGGCATAAAAACTAAACCTCTACCATTCAGTGATATTTTCTTTAGAACTCCACTAGGATTTCGCGTTTGTACAAAGTATATTTGATCCATTAGCGTCCAGCGTGTTCGATTGAGGGCAGTGTATTTAGGTGAGGATAGAAATTGTGGGTGTGGAAACTGCCCGTAGCGAATGAGTATTAGATCTCCATTAGACAGAAGTGTATGTATTGGTGTTTCATTTGTAGTTTTGCAAACTCTACTTACATTTGCGTGAGAATTTTTTTATTTACAAAGGTCAGTTCTAATAACTTGCATTTTTATTAGGATAGATATATAATATATAAACAATAAAATACAATAATGACTACCCAATAAAAAGAAGCTACAAAATTTAACTGAATATGGCGTCCTTAAATAAGGGCTCTGGGTCGATACATGCTATTTTTTGATTGATACTTAGATATAATTAACAACTATCTTTGTCGGGTTATGGATGGGTTGAAAATATTTTCGTTACCTGCAAGATGCCGTTGATTGTTTATATGTGGAACAAATAGATGCATCAATTGCATCAATTCCCACAAAGTAAAAATGCGAAACCAATAAAACATTTTTACCTGAGTGGCGTAAATGTTAACCACATTATTGGTGTATTGAAAATTAAGATGCTAAAAATTATATAAGAAACAAAAGGTACAGCTTTGTTATTACAACCCTTACAGATCTTTGAAACATTTTTAATGAGGTAGTTTACAAGTATATTCTGCCAGAAACAAAACGGTGACTACTAAAATAAACACCATTATCCAATAACAGTGGGAGAAATCGAAATATTTATTGGATTTCTAATTTTTCCTTTTTACCGCCAATAACCTAGTGAAAATGATTACTGATTGGACAGGAAGACACTCGAGTTTCGCTTACAAAAATGCATTTAGTCATAATACATATATAAAAATGGAGTCTCTAATTCATTTTACGAATCATTCCGAAGCTGATAATAACAATAAGCATAAAAAGTCGTTTAAAAGTAGACTTTTGCTAAATTTTCTAAACACACGATTTTAACAGTTGGTGTATTTTAATTACACATAGATTTGTGGTGATAAAGGTTATTGTTACAACTTTGTTCTCTAATGTAGAAAACCCCTTGGAGAAAAATCATCTAAGCCTTCAGATACCAGCGTTGTCTCAAACATTTTGAACATTGTGGAAGATTCACAGACATTTTGTGTATTTCGATATTTCTTTTTACAAGTTAGAGTTTCCTTTGTTAGCTAAAACAAGATGGATATCACGCTATGGGGACCATTAGAGAAAACAGATTTGCAAAATGTCTTACTAAACAATCAAAAGACCGAAAGTTCCAACTATCCGTTATTTCAAATTATAATGGGAGGCGTCGTTGACCAATACTCATGTATTGGTGCCTTTTCACAAGAATGATAGAGGTGGTTATGGATGTGTGCTATAGAACATGTTACACGAAGCATAAAATATCTATAAAAAGCATAGGCAACAAGAATTGAGTTATGTCTTCTTTTGTTAAATCTTATGTAATTAAATAGACTTATTTACTAATATCCATATTTTTCTTCATTGAAATAACCGAACGTAGCATAGATTAACATACTTAAAGCGATGAGGACTTGGTATGATTTGAAACATTTTAGGAATATGCCAGTTATTGCTGGCATTCATGATTCATTCATCTTTAAACCACTCTTGAGGCTCGTGCGTCTGTCTTGACTTTTCGTAAACTAGAGAGTCGACAACGTTTTGTGTAATGCCCTCAATATCTAAAGGGATAACCCCGAAATCAGAATCCACCATAATACGTAAAACTAAACGTATGATACAAAATTACGAATACGAATACGAAACCTTTATTACAATATTGACATTACAGAGGCATGTTAGTAAATAAATAGATCGCATGTTGTGCTATGCGCGTTCCTTTACGTGCTACAACTAGCTCGTTTACGAGGGACGCACTCCTGACACTAGCCTAGGGCCCTACTGGCCTACCTAATATGCCTATACTGTGCTGTTAAACAACGCTGCAATATGCTTCCCTGGGTATCTTACCCTTCCAGCCTGTTTAATTTTTGTGTTGCCAAATTGGTTGAGATATGTGTGGTCTTGTTCTGAGTGCATAGGTTGTAAAGGATGATAGCAGAGGAAAAATTTCCAAAAAAACCTCTTTCTCGTTCCTTTGGTTTGGCTCTGGCCTGTATATAAGCGGGGGCAGTTTGCCCTATTGTGAAGGGAGTTGGAACTGCATCATTAGGCATTTGCCTATTCAATCAGATCACAAATCTAGGCGAGCTCCGCCAAGATCGCCTTCCAGCCAGCATCGCGCAGATCAACTGGGCTGTGCGTATTGTCGCGTTAGTACGAGTGTTTGATCACTTATATGTCCATTTTGTGTTGTTTTATAACGTTCAGTGTGTGTTGTGCGTTTGTTAGTGCTGTTTTGTAGGAATTTGTATTGAAAAGCGGTGCCGACTATTCGACAAGGGTAATGACACTGGGTTTTGCCAGAATTTCCGGTCCGATTTATATTATCGTAGGCCGGGCGCCGGTTTTGTTCAGGGGCGCCATCTATATCCCGCTCCCCGCGACCCTTGGTCCGCCTACTATGTCACTTTCTCGGCAGGTATTTGTACTTGGCATAGACTTCTGTTTCGGCGTTTCTGGCCTCTATTCGGGAGGCCTTGGTTGCTGGAAGAACAGCGTTGTGTTGTGGCTCTATGTATGGGCCCGTGTTTTGTATTCCTCTGTGGGTCATATCTTTCGCTACCGATATCTGCAGTCAGAGGCGACACGCGTATACCTGAATCAAAGAATCTGCATGCGAGTTTATCGATGTGTTCTTCGACAGTTTCGATGTTTGCCCAAGAATGCAGGTCACTGATTCGCTTATAGCGGCTCGCCGAGAAGGCAGCTCGGGCACCATACATGAGCGCTCGCCTGATGATCTGCCTGTATATTGTTAGTTTGTTGCCTGGGCTTAGAAAAGATCTAGGCCTGATTAACATATTCAGGCTCTTTTGAGCAGTGATGCTCTTCCGGCGTATCTCATGGATTTGGCCAGTGAAGTTTAGCTTTTTGTCCAAAATTATGCCAAGGTACTTTACCTTGTCTTTGACGTCTACAGTTATATTATTTATAAGTAATGGTGCTATGTCTATGTTTGTTCGTTTGTGTGTTAGTATGGCTAGTTCCGTCTTTGGTACGTTTAGGTTGATCTTCCATTTGTCATAGTAAGGAAGTAGTACATCTAGGTGGTCAAGTAGTTTTAGCTTAGCTGTCTGCGCGATTCGGGATGTCGAGTAAATCGCTGTGTCGTTAGCATAGAGCACAAGGAACGTTTGGGGGGAGGAAGGGATGTCTGCTATGTAGTAATTAAACAGTTGAGGGGGCAAGAGGGTGCCCTGCGGGACTCCGGCTTTCACCGGCCTCACAGACGAAACTGCCTGGATTAAGCGCACCGAGAGAGTGCGTCCGGCAAGGTATGACTGTACTAGGGCTGCCAGATGCAGTGGGAAACCAAACCCTACATACATCTTAAACAGCAGGGCGTCATGCCACACTCTGTCGAACGCCCTCTCTATGTCCAAGAGAAGCAGCGCCGTACTCTGGCCTTGATTGAAACTGCGGTATGAATCATGAACGATCTTAGCTGCAGGCATCGTGGTACTGTGCAATGCCCTGAAACCGAACTGTTCCATGGGCAGTACCTTAAGTCTGTCGGCTGCTCTGCTAATCCGGGACAGGAGCAGCTTCTCCACTACTTTTGCCATGGTGGGGAGCAGGGAGATCGGCCTGTAACAGCCGGTTTGCCTGGGATCTTTGCCTGGCTTGTGTATCATTATGATAACGGCATGTTTCCAAGAGGATGGGAAATGCTGTAAGCGAATGATGGCGTTTGCAATGTGCACGAACCTTAGGGGGGATAGGATAGTTCTGCGCTTTGAACTTTGCAGTTGTTGACGTTATATCCGCATGAACTGGGATATAGTCAGGCGTCTCTCCGTGGAGCCCCTCTAGGAAGTCAGCGAAAGCCTGTGCCTTGCCCTCATCGCTCATTATATCTAATCCATTGTGCTGGATTGTAGGCATAGGCGCGGCGGCTCCTCTGACTCTCCTAGCGAGACTCCAAAGGGAGCCATCCTGTGCACTCAAAGAATTTACATATTCCATCCATTTGGATGTCCTATACTCACTGATGCTAATTTTAATTTGATTTGTTGCGGCATTCATGTGAGCATAGTCCGCGCGGGTTCGGTATCTCTGCCATCTCCTCCTGATGGCATTTCTGTACCGAATTTGATCGAGGATGTACTCTGGGAGCGAATCTGCCGGGCGCTCTTTCCTGACAGTTTGAGCTAGTGTATCACGGATATGCTGGATATTGGAGGTAAATGTCTGGACTTGGGCTTCTAAGTCCTGGATGCTATCTATTTGTTCAGGAATCACTGTCACCTCGTTTAATCTATGCCGGAACTCCTCCCAATTGAGATTCATGTACGAAATTTTCGTTTCGCAAGTCTCAGGCCGCCTTGGTTCAAGGCTAATCACAATTGGGAGGTGATCCGAGTTTAGATCGTTCAATACCCTCAGCGGAGGGATGTCAGCAATTCTTTTCGAAATAGCAACATCCAGGTAGGAGGGGGTAGGGGCCCAAGCAGGATAGAAAGTTGGGAATTCAGAGCGGTGAAAAAGGAGTTCTGGATTATGTTCTATTGCTCGGTACAGCATTCGGCCCCTAGTGTTCGTCACCTTAGCACCCCATGCTGTGTGTTGGGCGTTCAGGTCGCCGATCAAGAGGGATCTCTTGTTGTCCGGAAAGAAAGCCAAGAAGTCTTCAAGGGTAAACGGAACGCGCGGAGGAATATAAACCCCCGCGATACGCAGACCCGACTCGGTCTCGATACAAACGTGCTCTGCGGCAGTTTGGTTTTCTAGGATCCTCTTATACCGGACCGACCTACGTAGCAAGCAGGCCACGCCTCCTCCGCGCGGATTGGGCCTATCAAATCTCTCGACCTGATAGCCCCGAATCTTTAGTACAAACCATGGGTCAATGCGGGTTTCCAATAAAAAAATAATCGAGGAAGGATTATCGTGCACAAATTGTTTGAACTCGCCCAGTTTGGACCTGATTGAATTGCAATTCCAACTACAGACTTGCGACATATTATACTTATTCAGTTCCTCAGTGAAGAACCTCTCACTGTGGCCTGAACTATGGCGATCTTATCGCCGTTACATGATTTTAACATAGACAGTAGCTCATCTAAAGCAAAAAACAACTCATTTATATTTACTAAGGCGTTGATTTCGCCGATTGTGTGTGAGAGCTTGTGAAAGTTATCGTTAAAATTAGGGTTTATGTTGTGTTGCATGTTTAAATTTGGCAAAATGTTTGCATTTTCATTTGCAGCGGTGTTTAAGGCACTTACATTAGTATTTCTATTAATTTCTTGTGTGTCTCCAGTCCTGAGTGGGCGGTTTCTACCTAGGGAATCCGGGAACTGCCCGTTGTACTGCTGCTGCTGCCTCTCATGCCGGTCTTCTTCGCGTACTTGATGTTCGGCTTTGCTTAGCCCCTGGCCTCTTCGCCAGAACCTGCTCCTTTCTGTCTTGCCACGCCGGTCTTGCCGGTGGCGGTGCGGGTACATACGTCTTCTTTTGTTTTGGTGCCGTCAGTAAGTTTAGTTTATATAAGTAAACTGGGCATTGATCACTTATAGATCGGTGATCGCCGCCGAAGGCGCATTTGACGATATCAGAGCTGCACGATGTAATTTCGTGCAGCCCTGCACACTTTGAACATTTCAGCTCTCTCCTACAATAAGTTGCAGCGTGCCCTAACGCTTGGCAACGCTTGCACTGCATAACTGGCTTCCCGTAAAACGAAGGCTTTAGTTTTTTATGACGATTCGGCGTAGCTGTGGTACGCTACGTTGTCCTGGTCGAGACTTCTCTTCAGGAAGGCCCAATCCCTGTCTAATTTGCAATACACTATTACAGCATTTTTAGTGTATTTTAACGTATATTTGGTTATATTATGCTTTTTCAGGTCGGGTTGCAAGGCTTTATGATTATTAAATTTCCCCTGAATAACAATAGGCGGGGGAGGTTTACTCTTACCCTGCTTTAGGGGGGTTGACGACTTTTCCAATACATGGGCCTTTCTCTTTGCTGATTTTTGGTCCCCTTTTTTGGTCGTTTTCCCGGCGTTTGTGGTTTGGGAAGCAGTTTCGCTGATAGAGTCGTCGTCCATATCCGAGAGGGCCTCAAATCTATTCATTGTAGGGACTTGGGGTGGGCCTGCCATGTCCGAGTTTACTGCCCTAACGTGGCTCTTAAAGGGCAACGTCTTTAAAGGCACCTTAAAGGGCACTTTATCGGGCGAGTTTATCAGGAGCACAGAAGTTGCTGGCTATTCAGTAGCATTTTCCTGTGCAATCTGAGTTATTTCAGGTGTAATTTGTGCCTTTGGGAGCACTTCTTGTTCCATTTTTTGGTTAGAGGACGCTTGAAGGGCATTCAAGGTCGCCAGTTCGTTTGCAGTTGGCTTTTTTGTGTACTTGGCCTTTTTTCTGCCAGTGTCGATTTTCGGCTGGGCATCTTTTTTGCGCGTTGTTGCCAGGCCATGATCGCTTTTTAAGTGGTCTGTTGCTCTATTCAGATCTGGTATAATCGTTTTTGGTTCTTTGTTGGAAATAGAACGCAACGGTTCGATAAGGTAGCTGCAAGTTTTACATTTTTCAAGGTAATTTTGCATTCTCCTGTAAATCTTTCGAACTTTTTCGATTGTAGCCTCATCCGACTGTGCAATGGATGAGGTAGAGGCAATAGAGACGTTCCCGTCGTCGGAAACGTTCATTTTACAGGCGGAAAAGACGGGGTTCTGGCCCCGAAAACTAAAAAATTTAACAAATAACCTTCAGTATTAACTGATCTGATTAAAACCAGAAAAGCAGACTGTGTATTCTATAAAGAAATACCCGGGTAAACGCAGAAGTCGATTTAAAATTCGCGTAGAGCTCGTTTTACGGAGAACTCCAAAATCCTTGCACACACTAGGATGGCTAGTATGCGAAGCGACACAAAATTGAACGCAATCAGTTTGCCAAAGTTAAAATTGCAAGAATCAACAAGCGCGGTTACCATGACATCGATTAATAGGGACACCTTATAATTTTTAATTTTAATTTATGAAAACGTCTCTATTATTTTAAGTAAAATCGAATTAATGTAAATAAAATCTACTTGGACTATCGTCGACTAAATTGCGAATGATGCATGTTTGATATGAACTTTGTTGTAGATATGTTCCCTATTCTTGTGGAGGATTCATGTTTGTCTTACAAGTTTTTGCCTTTTTCTCCACTTCAATGCACGAATTATTGCAAAATAGGCTCTTGGTGAGGTTTTCCAGCTTTGTTAGGGTCACTAAACTTGCACTTGTGCTGTTGACACCCTAGAGCTAGAGCCGAAGTGACTCTATTTCCCAAAGAATCGTACAATGAAGTGGAGAAAAAGGCAAAAACTTGGAAGATGAACTTTGATATTGAAACTTTTGTAACTACACGGCTAGGCTGACGTCTGCTTTGATTAACGTTATAGGCGTTAAACTGTAGGGTTCATAGCGCACTAGTATCATTAATAACGTATTCATTGATTGATAAAAAAAAATAAGTTTTATTTGTGTTTTCATGTTTTAGCGTTATTTTTAAACATCATCAGGTTGATTTGTTTAACCAGATTAGGCAGTAACCGCTCGCATATTACGTATTCTTTCAACATGGCATTAGCTAGTTTACATAATTTAACTCTAGTTCACTTTTAGGTCAGGTCAATTCGCTATCAAATGAATCCGAGGAGGATAATTATGCAAACTCTAATCAAGAAAGGACAAAGAACAAATCGATTAAAAAGTCTTTCGACTATGACTCAATTACGGTTCGACATGATCAACCAGACCTTAGTAATCAAGATTCAGCCGATTTTATCACTATAAAAAGAGACAGTACCAGTTTTGAACCACAAGCTGATAGATGTTCATTTTCAACTTTTCGAACTAGCACTGATTCCGATAAATATGATAATGTAGTCGAAAATCCATTGTATGATAATATTCACGTGAATACCTACAATGACTTTGCTTCAGAGCATACTAATGAGCCTTCAACTATAAAACTGAGTAGGCAGAACTCAGTTTACGCTGACGCTAAACTACTATCAGCAAAAACCAAAGAACTGAACGATTTTGATTTAAGTACACTTGGTTTTCTTATTGGAGAAAATAAAAAGAGAATTCATAGAACGTCATGTAAAAGCGAACTATTAGCTGAAGGTAATAGATTCATTATTTTGGAACCTGTTATATCGAACTTAGAATATGCCATCAAGATATTTAGGGGCTTGAAGAGGGACGAAGATTATTCCTGGCTAGACAAGCTGCTCTCTAAATACTACGTTAAAGTAACTGAGGTTCCAGCTAATAATGCATTTGATAAAATAGAGAAAAATCATTTACTAGAACGATTGAAGAAGGCCAACCAAGATCTTGAGAGCAGGGCTACTAAAAATGAAAACTTTCTTCAATGTATCTTTGAAGAGCAGGTGAAGATGATCGCAGAAAAATACGGAATTGCTTAATGTAAGTGTAAAAATGGTAACACGTGGCAAACACGTAAATCGAATGAAATGCCTTTGCACCTAGCAAGGTCTGTCGATTTTTTCAATGAAAACTCGTATCGATATTATCCAGATATAGCCATTCAACCTCTAGAAATACGGAGTTTGTGTAGACGTCAACTAACCTAGTATGTACACGAATTTATGAAAGGGTAAAAAATGTAAAGTCTTCGTGTCAACAATAGAGAGTTTTTAAGCTAACTGAAAATTGCAGCAGTTTTGGGTGGTGGTATGGTTCACACATAGAAAAGATCTCTTGATCTAAAAACAGCGAGGAGTTCAGACCATTCCTCTCCTTATGAAAAAATAAATATTTATTTTGAAATACTTTTCCTCGCCATAAGAACATGTGAAGTTCAAATATATTTTTTTTGATTTGAATCCGCTGAGGTGAAGAAATACTTCTCTCGACACAAAGTAGTATTCTTTTGCCACATATGAAAGTCAATATGCTCTTGGAATAACGTCAATTCCCTCAGTTTGAGAACTCTTTTCTACGTGTAAACTTATTATAGACAATGATTACGAGGGCTTTCATAAAAGAGATTTCAGACTACATAACATGAACGTCAAAAATTCTCTTAAAAATAATGACAATGACAAATGTCACAAATGACATTTGTGTATTTGTATATTATGATATATTAACACCATCCGGACTAACTCAAACTTAGATGTCCATGCTATCCAGTTGGAATAGGACGCTTGAGTTAGTTTTCAGAATTCAAATTTGACACTGACATTTCAATCAGCTCATATCCATCCCCGTACGATTTTTTCTTATGTTGCCAGATTATTTGGCCTTTATTTATTTCAAGAAATAATAATGTCCTACAATATATAAGAATGTAAAGTAAATGATAGTACCTTCTAAGCGCATTGCCAACGTTGCAGTCCATGAAATAACCATAATGATTAAGATAACAGCTTCCTTATTTCTTCGTAATTAAGGGAAACCGTTAATAAAATCAAGGTGATAACGTTTTGATACAGCGCATGCTCACAATAACGATAACGATAACGATAACGATATGCAGAAACAGGGGGTTTAAAATCTCTCTATTGATGCATGAGTATAAACTTTAAAAACGATTAAGATACTTTACTATAAGATCTGATGTAGGTTTACGCACTCTAGCACAACTTCATCCGTAACCGAAACAGAACTTTTACACTCGACATGCGTTTCGCTAACGATGTTAGCATCATCAGGGGATGATTAACACAGTTTTAATCATCTCCTGGCGATATACTAACATTATTAGCGAAACGCGCGTAAAGTGCAAACATTCTGTTTAGGTATTATGGATAAAAATCTGTTGTAGTACATTTGGCCGAAGATTCCAAGCCCCAACTTAGTAGGTTTGCGCAAAAATTATGGGTAATCTACAAACATTTGATTATGTTGACTTTCGCCATCCCAAATAGTTGAACAAAAAAATACGAATTAAACTATCGATAATCCATTAGATTCAAAAAATTGGTAGTAATCAGTTGGCCAGTTATTTATGGCCGTCTTCTTCAGATAATCAGCAAATAATTTATGGTATCGCTTATTGCAGTTATATTTATTGCCCTTACGATAGATAAGCTAATTTAAATTATATTGTTTGAAATCATGTAAATTAAACGATAATAGACACTTGTTGTAGAACTGAAAGCTCTTTAAAATATAGTTGTGACCCTGCGACTGAGAGAGTGGCAGTTTTCGAAACTGACATCGAGTTTTCGATTAGCCTAAAAAGTATTGTAATCCACTAAGAATACTTTCTAACTATAAACAGTCAATGTGACAAGAATATTTCATGTTTTGTCGGTGCTTCTGTTCGGTGGCTCGGTTTATTACTACATAACGTAGGTACTCCCATTATACATATGCACTCAGTCCAAAGAGTTTCCATACCACTATAAGCTTTCAATAGATTTTTTGATTTGTTTTAACTAGCTAACTGGAACTATGAATAACTAAATTTGTATTGGTACTTTACGCCTAACCAATAAAAACTAATAGAAACGTTACCGGCGAACATAACATCAGAATTTAAAGACATTGAAAAAAAACTAAGTCAAGAAAGTTTCCACTAAGAAATGCCCATTAAAAAACTGCAAAATAATCAATTACCCTTAATTAAGTAAAGGGCTAAGTTCAAAGGAAATGATTCATTTTCGGCCATACTTTTTAATCTGTCACTGAGTTATTTTAATATAGGAAACATTATTATAATAACGCGCGCTACGGTTCAGTACATTTTAAACCAAGACAAATCAACTGGTCAGTCCTAAGAAATAAATTCCACATGAAAAGTCCAGTATTGTTAGAGGACAAAGTTGCAAAAAAATGGGATATTACACAGCGCAGATTATAATGAACGTGTAGCCAAGAAGAAGCCGTTCATTTTGGAACTAGTCTCATAAAATGGTTAGTTTTCTAACTTTCTGAGTTCTGGCAAACAGTCACTTTTAGTGACGAAACTAAGATCAATCGTTTTGAAGTGAAACTTCTGAAGGCGCGCCGCTGTACCTGGAGAACACGTTACGTAATCTTTGTAAAATATGTGATAAGGCAAACGTTATAATATAATATAATGTGTTATGCGGCGAGGCAAATATTACTAAATGTGTAATGCGGCGACGCGATCTGAATTAGAGAGGGAAATATACGGCGACCTAATTCAAACTCACCTAACTTTCTCTGACAAGAATCTATCGTTGAACGGGTTGTTCACGATTAGTTAATTGATTAACATCCGGTCCATATGCCAGGTTCACTCACTGGTATAAATTTTATTTCATTTCATTTCATTTATTTATTAGTGCCAATATACAAAAGAGTATTTACACACGTCAGTAAAAAGAAAAATTACTAAAACTTACAACTAAAACAGTTGACAAACACTTAAAAGAGTTAAAATTTGGGAACAAGTAAAATATATAACTAGCATAACATAACTGGACTAAGTACAAAAATTAGACAATAAAGTTTAAAAATATGACACATCAAAATTAAAATTTAAATATTCGTCAATGCTATAGAAAGCTCTGCTGATAAGAAACTTTTTTACTGTCCCCTTGAATGCTGCAAGGGGGAGCTCCCTGACAACTTGGGGAAGCTTATTATAAAAAATCAGAGACAAACAGCCGGGACCATCCCTACACCTCTCAAGACGTCTGTAAGTGGACACCAAGTCACGTCTCCTGCGAGTGTCATGATTATGCAAGTCGGAATGTCTAACTAGTTGGTTAAGCCTAGTTTGCACAAATAACAGGCACTCTAAAATGAAAATAGACGGTAACGTTAATATCCGAAGAGAGAAAAATGCAGAATGGCAATCCTCTCTGTACTGTAAACCCCCCACAACCCTTACTGCCCTTCTCTGTACTCGAAAAACATTCATGGTTCCAGGTGCATGTCCCCAAATTAATATGGCATACGCAATGTGAGAATGGCAAAGAGAGAAATAAGCCTGCAATAGAATTGAACTAGAAACATTATCAGAGAGCCTACGCAAAAGAAAGATGTTAGAGCTTAACTTAGCCGAAATGCAGTCAGTATGAAACCCCCATCGCAGTCTTGCATCCAGGTGCACCCCAAGGAACTCCACACACACACCTTCACACTCAGTAGGAAGCTGTCTCATAGAAAATATCATTTTCTGGGTTTTTTGGACATTCAAAAAGAGCCGGTTTGCTGTGAACCAATCCACTGCAGTATTAAGTGCCTCACTTGAGGCTGCATCTGCCACATCAACCTCTAGACCAGTGCTGGATATAGTGGTATCATCCGCAAAGAGTGTATATTTGTTAATGCGGTCAATGTCAGGCAAATCATTGATGTAAATTAGAAATAATAGAGGGCCCAGTATTGAGCCCTGTGGAACCCCTACCGTTACCTCTCTCTCTGACGACCTCACACCACCAACATTCACAACCTGGAATCGGCCGGATAGATAACTAGATATAAGATGTACACTGATTTCATCAAATTTGTATTTACACAGTTTTTGTAAGAGCAGGTCATGGGGAACACAATCGAAGGCTTTGCTTAGATCACAAAATGCAGCCGACAAGTATCCCCTACCCTCAAACACCTCCTGAATTTGCGACACAAGATACAAAACGGCCAAAGTTGTACTACCTCCCCTCCTAAAGCCAAACTGTTGGGGTTTTAGTAGATTGTGAGCCTCTTAGAAACTAACTATACGAAAGGCCATAAACTTCTCGAAAACCTTTGACAAAACAGGAAGTAATGAAATAGGTCTGAAGTTACTAGGATCAGTTGTAGCACCCTTTCTATGAATTGGTACCACCATGGCTGTCTTAAGGACTGACGGGAAAACACCTGCTCTGATGCAGGAATTGATGAGTTTTGTTAGGGGTATAAGAATAATGTTTTTGAGGCTCTTTATGAGCTCAGTGGTCAGGCCAAAGAGATCCCTGCTTTTTTTATTCTTTAGATTGGTAATAATGTCTCGTATGTCATTGAAACTAGCCTCGCCAAAAGTGAACTCTTCCACCTGCCGTATGTTCAGCAAATCAACTGGATCAAGATTAGAACCATCCAATTGACTTTGCAAATCAGGAGCTATGTTGACAAAGAAGTTATTAAAATCATCAGGTGAAACATCATACTTTGGACTATCATTTATAACTCCACGATACTCATTAATGATATTCCACATACATTTAATTGAGTTTGTAGAGTTGCTAATGAGGTTGTCATTGGAAGCAATTTTGGCCTCTTTAAGAACAGAATGATAACTTTTTTTATATTCATTTATTTGGATTTTTAGAGCATCAGAAGGAGTTTGGTCATATAAATCCTTCAAAAAATGAGGAACTTCCCTCATTGATTTTACCTCATCAGTAAACCAATTAATAGTGCGATTCTGATCGTTCCTTTTGTGATAGGTTCTCTCTGGAAAAGGAGCAAGAAATGCCTGCGTCAAGGAGTCTTGAACGAGAGTAAATTTTTCATCCACAGTCAAGGAGTTACACTTAAGAAATTACCAATCCAATTGTCGGACAAATGAATAAAGGCGTGGGTCGAAGAATTGGCAGTTAGGCGAAGGCGCTGCTAAATTTTTAACTAGGAATATATCAATGATTTTTGAACATTGAAATCAGGGCAGTAAAATTTAGAAACATACCCTATATAACAATATTGTGAAATTTGAGAATATATTCTTTTAATTTTCACTTTAGCTTACCAAAATAAACAACTGGATTCTAATTAAACTATTTGTTTAAATATTAAATGCTTTCATAAACACTCTAAAGACAATT